>NDGN011473284.1:0-17107 GCA_002564285.1 Tympanoctomys barrerae
TGATTTGCCAAGCTTGTTCCAAGTAGGTGCTTTAGACCACTGAGCCATCTCTCCAGCCCTCTTTTACCATTTTTTGAAGGATTCTCTTTCCCTCTTCCTCTTTCTCCCCACTCCCTGTGTGTGTCTCTGTCCTCACTGTGAATTTCTGAATCTTGCTAGCTCCAATTCTTTCCAGGGTACTATTCACTGACTTTACTCCTTTTATAGTTCAACTATACAAAACTTGAGAATCCCATATGACTCTTAGCAATGCTAGGAAAATTAAGAAACTATGTTATTTAGCTACTATAATTCACTCTGATCTCACTGTATTGCTGTACCTATACAGTACAAATTCTTAAAGTATTCTGCCTGAATTTCAATTACATTCTACTTACCACTCCAAATCTCCTGTAGTCTTAAGAGCTCAATGATACTAAATTACACAGACCCA
This sequence comes from Tympanoctomys barrerae, assembly GCA_002564285.1. Classification (NCBI taxonomy): domain Eukaryota; kingdom Metazoa; phylum Chordata; class Mammalia; order Rodentia; family Octodontidae; genus Tympanoctomys; species Tympanoctomys barrerae. The sequence continues at coordinate 434 of NDGN011473284.1, forward strand.
CAACTCTTATGATAATATTCAATGCTGCATCCTTGTACTATTAAGAAAACTGATGTGGGGCTGGCCAAATAGCTCAGTGGACTGAAGTGCCTGCTTAGGCAGACACAGGGGCCGGGGGTTCAATCTCTGGGCCTGCTGTGCCAGCCCCACCCCTGAGGCACACTGACATAGCAACTGAGACTGGGTGTGGTGGCACACGCATGTAATCCCAGCACTTGGGAGGCTGTAAACAGGAGGATCACTATGAGTCCAATCCACATTGTGAGGCCCTGTAAACCCTGCACTAAATATATAAAAAAGAAAACTGATGTGGTCAACTGCATTTTTCTGAGGATCTCCTTCTTTCTACATTAAGAGTTCTTACACCTTTTGTTATGGTTGATGCACTGTGTAAACCTGAGAAGTTTAGAAGCTTAACTAAAGGACTCAGCAGAGGGCCAAGTCCTTACCTAATAAACAACCTGAGCCTGTACAAGAAGAGGCTACAATGGTATGGTCATAAAGGACCCACCCTAGGGTGGAGAGCCTGCATACAATATAAGGGAGGTAAAGAAGCTAGCTTTCCACTCTTTTGCTCTTGTTGCTGTTTTTTGCAGTCATGAACTGTTGTCCCTCAGCCATGCCACCCTGCCATGAAGCCAGCTGATTATGGACTGAAACTGCCATAAACTGTGAGTTAAATAAATCTTTCCTTCCTTAGCTCTGGACATCAGATATTTTGTCTCAGCAACAAGAGAAAAATATCCAAGACATCTTCACTTTCCCCTTTTCATTTCCTTTGGTTTAGAGGAAGACATATCTTAACCATTCACAAATGAAATTGCTAACAACTTCTAACACAGATGACTTTCCATCTTCATGTTTCAATATTTTCTACTATGCTTTAGACAAACTAAACAACTCACCAGTCCAATTCTGAGCCTGGTATTTCTTCTAGTGCTCCTCCCTCTTTCTATAATGCCTTCCCTATACCCTTATCTCTACCTATACAACACTCCCTTTAAAAAATAATCGTTTCCATCCTTTCAGGTCCTAAAAGCTATAGAAATAAATTTTCTTTTTTCTACTTTTCAAATATGATTTTTCTTTTCTCTTGTATTTTATTTTGAAGTCATTCATGCTTTGTAGCTATATTTAAAGAATTTTACAGTGAAAATCTATATATTTATCACTTACAATTCCTAACTACAAGATTTAATACATATATTGCTACTTTTCCCTTTCTTTACATATCCATATATGTACAGTTAAATTGTCTATCTGTGCCCATGGAGACCCTATGGATATCCAAACCATGAGTACGCAAGTCCCCTATATAAAATTGAAATAACATTTACATATAAAATCTATACATATCCTCCAATGTACTAGAGTAAGACCCTCTCTCTGGAAGGGGGTGTAGGGTAGGGCAAGGACTCCGTGGGACCAACCACTGTAGTTCAATATGAAGGCCTTGCACTCAATCCCTAGTATCACAACAAACAAATACTGAAAACATATCATCACTACAGAAACTATCTTCATATCCCATTCTAGTCAATCTTTCCAGGTCAATAATTGTTCTAATTTTTTTCATTCTAAGATCTGGCCATTCTAAAATTTCATGTAAACAGAAGCTTATCCTTATTTTGTGAAGCTTCTTTGCACAAATGTTCATGAGATTCATTCATGCTCATCAGTATTTTATTCCCTTTTACTGCTGAACTCATCTCCCTTTTTATAGCTACCACAGCTTATCTACTCCTCACTTCTTGAATATTGAAAGTAAAGCTGTTACGAACATTCCAGTGCATTAGTGTTTTTAGAATGTCTTTTATTGGAAAAACAGAAGAAGTGGTAAAATGTCTGGGTGAGTATATAATTTACAAAAACTTGCCAAATATTTTCGCAAAGTAACTGTACCAATTTTATACCTCCACATAATGAAAGTGAGGAGCTCCACACTTGGCCAACATCTGAAGATATTTTTTTTTTCATTTCAGCCCTTGTTATTAGGCTATGTCCCTCCTTTTAAAATACAAACAGCATTGTCTTATAGCTTTCATCTGATGTTGCACGGTTTACTTACATGTATGCCTCACTTATTTTATGTTAAATATATTAAACATGCTATATGAAACTATAATGTCTTATAGGTATTAATGGATAACCATTTTTCCCTTTACGACACCTGTGGTAGAGTGCTTTGTACATGCCATAATAAAAAACACTGGTTTAATTGTTTAATAGAACTTATTTGCCCTTTGTGCTCTGAATAAGCTGAAGTGATGGTGGGGACACCCAAAACAAGTCTATGTAATAAGGCTAGAGATAACCATGGGTTGGTGACTATTCTCTAATTTTATCTTAGTCTTCTGTTAAAATACAAAACACCTTTAAAACTATCTTAATATGCTGGCTCTCTTACAAAAATGTCACATACAGACACAGGTACATAAAAACACACAGAAAGAGAATATAAGCTACTTGTAAATATGTATGAATTTTGTCTACTTTGTTCACTGATGATCTTAGTAACTATACTACATAAAAGCCAAACAAACACTATAATACACATATTTCCATACTTATTAACAAGTAGCAAACTTAAATCACAAACAGCAAAGCTTTTTACATTTACAGCTTTAACAGCTTTAAGCCTAATACACTGAAAACTGTCTTTCTAAATATAGAAATTTTTGTCCAATTTTTCCAAGGTGTATTTTATACAATCTGGAATGATGGTTCACTTTACACACATATATACCACAAATGCATATTTTGAATTTTAAGGGAAAGAGAAGACTCCTGAATAATTAACCCAGCTGTACCAAGTCAACCCCTTAATCAATTAACTATCACATACCATAATGTAGGACTATCCTCCTACAAAAAATATTTTCTAACTGCTCATCTGGCCATGATAAAGCAAATAAACCAATGTGAGAGAAATAAGAAATTTCAAAGTGTCCATATTCAAAGTTGTAAAGTGAAGTCTTTGAAACAGTTTATTGTGAAGATAATCCTTGACAACCTTTAAGATTTCCTTAATATCCACTAATCAGTATTCTTTTAAAAATATATATTTAGTACAGGTTCTACAGGGTCTCACTATGTAAACTGGACTTGTGGTGAGTCTCCTGTTTTCAGCCTCCAGGGAGGGAAGCTGTGAGTAAGTGCTTGCAGCCTCCCAAATGCAGAGATTACAGGCATGTGCCACCACCTGCAACAGTCTCATACTCAATGGCAGTCTCCAAATGCCCTGGGGGCGGGGCCAGCACAGCAGTGGGGGATCCAACCCCAGCCACTGTGCTCTGCCTAAGCAGGAGCTTTTAGTTCATTGAGATATCTGGCCAGCCCCTGATCAGTATTCTTGATACAATGCTAGGTCTTAATACTACAAGGACAACGTACAAGAGTTATCTATTAGTGAAAGATAAAGTAAATAAACAATCACAAGAAAGTGACACAAAGCAGATGTCTATGCATAGGGAACAAAGTAGGACAAGCTTGGCAGAAGTTCCTGAGATACCTGGTCACAAGAACTTCACATGATGCATTCCTAAAAGAATATTATAGTAGTAACCATACTCAAGAAACGGCTTTTAACTGACTTTTTCAGGAGGGTTACTACTGTTACTTAAGTTTGGTTATTGTTATGATAAAGTAAAGGGCATTTGGGGTATTTTCAATTCTGGGCTAAATAAAATTATGTATATATTTTTGTGTGAACATATGCTTTAATAGCTCTGAATGAAGCAAAAAAGTAATCTTACTTGAACATAACTTGCTTCTTGCTTTTTTCTTTTTGTTTTTGCGGTACCGGGGACTGCACTCAGGACCTTGCACTTACCAGGCAAGTGCTTATTCGATTGAGCTATCTCCCTAGGCCTTCCTTGCTTTTTGATTATTATTAGAAAAAAAAAAAAAATGTGTACAGGACAATTAAATCGCTTCCTGCAGTTAATACAGAGTTAATTTTTGTTTTTTCTTTTTTTAGGGGGGGAAACCAGGGATTGAACTCAGGCCCTTGTGCTTGCTAGGGAAGTGCTGATTCTACTGAGCCATCTCCCCAGCCCCTTGTTTTTCTTTTTTGAGACAGGGACTTGTTATGCAGCTTAGGCTGACTTTGAGCTCACTTTGTAGCCCAGGCTGGTCTCAAACTAGCAACAATCCTCCTGCCTCAGCCTCCCAAATGCTGGGATTACAGGAATGTGCCATCATGCCCAGCCAATAAAAAGAGTGCAAATGAGTATTTGAATCTGGAAAGGAAGGAATACAAAACAGAAAAAAAGTAAAGGGAGGGAAGGAAGGAGGGAGGGAGAGAAAATGAAAAGTAAAACTGCTGTGACCAAAATGAAGTTACTGGTCCTTTAATAATTCAAGAATTCTTTCCTTATATTTCACTATGATTCAGGCAATAGGATAAATATTTGGGTTTCACTAGTAAACACAAATAAATGTATGATTATAGCTTAAAGAAAGGAGCATAAGTGAACAGGATGCCAACACTGAAAGACAGGCTTGGAAAGAATAAGATAAGCAGTGAGCAAGAGCTTCTTTGAGAAAGTTACAAAACTTAAAGAAAACAGGAGTTAATCAAATGGCATAAAGGCAAGGGGGTAGAGAGACTGTTCCAGGCAAAAGAATGAGAGACACAGAAGAGCTCAGCACAGTTAGAGTTGAAAAAAACTTTAGCTAGAATACAAATGAGTAAAGATGAAGAGACTACAAAAATAAGGCAGTTCTGATAGGTCTTATTGAGAATTTGGAATCTTCCTCCATAAGAACTTGGAGAGAGCTTTATACTTTTAACAATTCCTTTAAGAGAAATACAGAAATCCAAAGTAGATTTCATTATCAAATCCATTATAAATGTTCTCTAACAACACCATTTCCTCTAAGACTCAACTGCTAGCAATATCAGTACAACTGCTTACTGTCTGGTATTATACCTCTACAAAGGATAAACCTGAAGAAAACAGATATTCCTTGAGAATTATAATGTTATGTGAAACAAACCAGATACACAAGCTTATATATGAGGTTTCTCTTAGGTGAGAAACTCAAAATATGAATAAAAAGTGAAAGAAATACAAATAAAAATCTAAATAAAAAACAATAGGACACAGGGAAACAGTTTTTGGAAAGGGCTGGGGACCAAGAGATGGAAGGAGAAGGGGGAAAGAGGAAGGAGATGAAAAAGGAATACAAATGTGTTATGTGCACATGTCAACTCACCTATAGGGACAGCGATCCGTACGTACTGCACACATTCACTAGTAAAAAGTAAAAACTTAATAACTAGAAAAATTTGTCATTCCTTTTTAAGCTCTTCATTGTATTACACATAATTTTATATATCCAGTATTTTAGCTGATCCTCAAAGTAAGTTGGTCAGCTTATGCCAACACATTTATTCTAGATTCTTAAGAATTTTATCTCAAATTAAAAAATCAGTAGAATTTTACTTTTAAAATTAAATATTTAGTTCAATTAGCATTCATTTACCAGATACACAAAAGTTCGCAGCTTTCAGATTAAAACATGGACACTGAACTTTCAGAGCAGCTGCTTACCTTATAAAGTTACTTTTAGTTGAGTCTCCCTAAGTATCAACCAAGTAGAACTCAATTTTTATATTATTATAAATACAACCACTTGGAACTTGACACTATAAATTCATATCCTGTTCACATACTACTTATCTATTATGATTATTACAATTAAAAATTTGAAAAAAAAGGAAAACATGGACAATTTCATAGCTCGTCAAAGATAAAATTGAATATAAAAATCACATTAAAAATAATAGTGTCTAGCTGGTTCACTTTTTCCTATAGTCAGTCAGTAAGAACTGTTTTCCATATCACATTTTTCTCCCCCCCCCCAAAAGTCAGCCTGTTCACATTATCTAGAAATAGGAAGATAATTACTTTTATATAATAGTTTTCTATTTTCTTCCCAGTTCTGGACTAGAATGAAATGATGGCATTTACGTGCAGTGTTTTATTACATAGAAATATTCTAAATGACTAAAAGTGATTTCAAATCCACTCATTTTATATTTCCAATTTTTTAAAAAAGGACACTCTTTCTCTTTGTGCCTCAACAGCTAACAAACTGTCAAGAAGAGAGCAGTTACTCAATATTAACTCCCTTTCCACTTTGGTGGGAAAAGCTGTGTGTTAGATAGTTTCACATATACCATTTCATTTCAACCTTCTGAAAGCTTGCTGCAGAATACTGTTATCTCAATTAAATAAATTTTGATGAGCAAAGAACACAGTGAAAACTAGTTTATTTCGGCAGTGGAAAGTTCTTCCTCTGTATTTACCATTTAAAAGAGTGATTATCCCAAGCAAAATATTTAATTATGTCATAGCTTCAAAGAGCATACTGCCTGTATGATAACTCCTTAAGAGGCTCAAACTTTATTCCAAAATAGGAAGAGAGCAGTTAATAGTAAAAACAAACTAATGCCTATGATTAATTTTTTTCCTGAAACTAAGAACTGCTTTTCTTATAGTCTTTTCATTCTTTATCTTCTCCCTGTCATCCAGAGTTCTGTAAAATGCAGAAGTTCTAAACTTAGAATTAGATTATTCAATAAAAACAAACAAACTTTTAGTAATGGAAAAAAAATGACTTAAGAGCAGAAGCTAGTAGAAAAGCAGGTATATGATCCCAGACACTTTAACTGAAAACAAAACTGAAGCAGTCAGTAAGGTTTTTACAAGGTGTTTCTGATAAAAGAAACATTTTAAAGAGCAGAAACATAAAATGTTAATGACCTGTGCCTGCTTATTCAACATTATACTTTAACCATTTTATGTTCAGTTAATATTTTTCAGGTAAAAACTCAGAATCAAGAGCTGATAATGTAAAAATTGACTATACCAATAGGGTCCTCAATTTCTTGTCTACTACCACCTTACGCCACCTTATGAACAGTGAAGCCCTAGGAGAATAGAACATGTCAGGAAAAGGTAAACCCTGAATGAAGATCCCTAGCTGTATCCAGCAAGTTTCTGGAGCACAGCCCTGTTGCACTTTTAGGTGCTACCATATGAGTTCTGCTGTGATCTATCAATTGCCTTATAATTAAACTCCAGGGATTCCTGAGGATACTATAAGGCTATAATCTGGTGATTCAAGTAATCCAGACCCATTATAGGAGTGTTTAAAAGAAGAGTCCAAGATACCCATTTGCAACTTCCAGCTCTGTAACACAGCAGTCACAACTGTACCTTTCTTCACTGACATAATGAAATAAAAATATTTACCACGTATCCGTTTATGAGGTATTACAACTACCTAAAAGAGTGTGGGATTATACTACAGTTAAACTCTGTTATAAAAGTGTTTATTGTTCCAATCAGACAAACTCAAATTCCTTAGATGTGCATATTATTTCTATTTGTTACAAGACTGTAAGAACCTGTTATTAACGTTCCACATCCCAGTCAAATCCCATCTTTAATGTCATGCTGATTTCACAATAAGGGGGAGCAGTAAAACTGACAACAAATCACATTTACCAAGGAGGGTAGGTAAAGAAATAAGCTTACTGGGTGAAAAAAGGGCCTAAGCAGTTAAGTCTGCAGAAACCTTTTCACAATGAACACTGGGAACTGTAACATCTAATTAAAATGTATTTTATAAAGTGTATTTCAAAATACACAATGCAATCTCCATAAATTACCTATTTTTAATAAAACTTCTATTTGTAAAAGCTGTATAAGATTAAAATGTTACTACCTTGAGTTTTACTCCTAAAATAACTTATAATAGAACATACATATGCTTATGTACACACATGCATGCATGCACGCACACACACACACACACACATGCACGCACTCTCCAATTTCCAAAGTTATAGTACAAAGATAAGAACTATTAAATCAAATTATTTAAAAATGTGTTAGGTGGCGTGCCAGTGCTGGCCCCATCCCTGGGCACGCTGAGATGGAGACTGAGACTGGGCATGGTGGCGCGCACCTGTGATCCCAGTGCTTGGGAGGCTGAAAACAGGAGGATCACTAAGAGTCTGATCTGTGTAGTGAGACCCTGTACTAAATGTGTAAAAAATAAATAAATAAAAATGTGTTAGGGGCTGGGGATATAGCTCAGTAGCTTAGGCGCCTGCCTGGCAAGTGCAAGGTCCTGAGCTCAATCCCTGTACCGAAAAAAATTAAAAAGTGTTAAGTTTACTATTAAGCATTCATAACAATTAAGGAATAGATTATTGAAAATTTTTTTTCTTCTTCAGTACTGGGGATTGAACTTGGGACCTTGTGCTTGCCAGGCAGGAGCTTATGCCACTGAGCTATCTCCTCAGCCTAAGGAACAGATTATTGTAGTTCATGGCTAAAAATCAGTATTACTGATATGAAAAATAGAAAAAAAAATTCCTAGTTTCTAATGCAAATGAATCTGTAAACTAATCTTTGTATTCCAAAGATTATAATGGTAAACTACTGATCAAAACCCAACTTTTTAAGTAAAAAGGATACTTACAGTGTGATTTAAAAAGGGAACTTTTAGAATTAAAAAAAATTACAGTAAAGGATACATTACCATTAGCTCCCTCAAAATGATCCCCCATGAACATTTATCCCATCATTCTTCCCATTTTCTGTGATTGAAATGGGGTTGTGGTGGGGGTTGAGTATGCTTGATGCAAGAGGAGGTATTTTAAGGGGATTAATACAATATATCTTGGGGGCCAGGGAGATAGCTCAGTAGAATTAGGCGCTTGCCTAGCAGGTGTAAGGGCCTGAATTCAATCCCTGATTCTGCCAAAAACAAAAAAAGCCCCCAAATATCTTTTATCATAAGAAAAAATTTAAACGAAATCATCACAATTTTTTATAATACTACATACAGCAGCAAATAAAATTAAAGACTTAAAGGAGTATTTCCATCTCTGAGGTAAACTACTGAAATGGCTTCCTTGTGGCTGCATGGTCACTGCTATTTCCCACAGCTACCAAATTAATCTTCATGCAGTAGACATCAATTCATTCACTTTATTGTTACAAATTCAACTTATAAATTTTAGTCCATACCACCAGACTCCCTATGATGTATCCCTCAAATCTTCTTTCATATACTATTTTTTCAGTTCCTAAAACCAAATCTTCCCCAAATCCAACTCTGTTCACTTTTACAGAGGTTGGCTGCTTTCTCAGCTTCACTCCATTTTGGTGCATTTTAGAAAGACTGTAAAATTCTACCAATATCTGCTTCGCCTTGTTTAATATAAAATCTCTAAAACCTATATATAGGTCACAGAAGTTTGGTCTTTAGTGTGCCTTTTAACTTCCTATAAAACAACAGCACTGGAAAAGGCATCTGGAAAACAGATCTGTTTAAATTGCAACAGCCTCTGGAGCTGCCTTCCTGGCAGAACCCCCTTGTATCCCCCACACTTCAATCTCTTTTGCTTGGTGGTACAGAACAGCTGTCTCTGAACAATGTAAATCTGATTAAAGTAAGGCAATTACAAATTTTCAATAATGCACTCCTACATCCCTCAGAATGAAAATAGGTTAGCAGGGCCTCCTGGGTCCTATTAGATCTAACCTCAACCTAAGTGCTTATATCTCAGTCCCACTAGCCACCTTCTAATTCCTGCAAATAGCTGATTTTTCCTTTCTTTCTCTGAAGAGATTTTTACAATTTTTCCTGTAGTTAGAACCTATTTTTCCACCTCTGCCAACAACCTACCTCCCACACTTTACTACCAACTCTTTACCAAGTTAAATCTATTTATGTTTGTTTTCTCAACCATTACTGTCAGAGTCTCTGTCCAAATTTTCAAAACCTTATATTTTTCAGCATATCTAGCAATAAAAGGTACTCAACAAACATTTCTTAAGTGAAATAATGACAGTAAATCAGCAACTAACCATTATGAGAATCTTTACAAATATAGATTTTAACAATGAATCAGTTTAATAAGGAACCTCAACAATATCTCATGAAGTCTGAGGATTAAAATGTATTACTCCATAAAGCAAATGTTGACAAGGCTATTAAACAAATACATCCAATTCAAGAAGAAACAATTTCTTAATGCACTGGCACTTGCTTTTTAAACCAGCAGTGCATGAAAAGTCTAATTACTCCTTATTCTTTCCATCTGGTACTATCAGTTCTTGTAATTTTAGCTATCTCAATGTATGTGACATCATTATCAGTTAATTGCACACTTTTTTCTTTTTGGTGCATGTTCAGTTTCTCTCTTTAAGGACACAGCTGTGTATTCTCTATTTAACACACAATGCATGTGCATGTACAAACACACAAGACAGCTTTTCCTTTACAAATCATTATTTTAGTGTCCTGGCTTAAACTTTTTTCCCTATTACAAACTTGTGAAGATTACTCAAATGTTACTCTCTAAAGTATTGTTCCTATTAACATCTTGTAAAACAATATTGTACTTGTGTTCCACATCTAGATCTTCTATATAATCCATTTGGAAATGATATCTGTATATGGTGTCAATATATACAAGAGGAGCAAGATTAAATCATCTTGTATGGATGGATTGGCTGAGTTGCACTTATGGATAACGTCTTGTCCCCAATTCTCTAATGTATTACCTTTATCACATATCAGGTGTCCATATTTCTCTAGATCTTCTGAACTCTGCTATGATGTACTAGTTTTTGTTCAATTTTGCACTAATAACATACCATCCTAATTACTGTAGTTTCATAGTAAGTCTTACGTCCTCTAAACCTTTTACTTATAGACTGATTTAGCTATGTGTGACCCTTTTCATTTATATCATTTTCCATAGATGGAAACTAACATATGGAAAATGATATAAATGAAAAGGGTCACACATGGAAAATGATATGAAAAGGGTCACACACAGCTAAGTCAGTCTATAACTAGTCTGAGAAAAACTAGTATCTTTGTTTTTGTTTGTTTTTAAACTAGTATCTTTGTAATACAAAATGTTGAAAAGAATGACCATAGTTGTTACATGGTTTGAATTTGAAATGTTCTTCCCTAAAATCAAGCTATAATACTGGTTGCCAACTGATGGGCTTTCGGGGAATTTACTGGATCAGAAGAGTTTTTGCTTCATCCTGGATTGATCCAATGGTGCGATCATTCATGCTGGCATTACTGGAAACTGATGAAATAGAAGGTGGGGCTTTCTCTTGCTCTCTGGTTCTTTTCCTCTTCCTCTGAGTTATGGGTACCAGGAGTGAGCAACTTTGCTTCACTACACCACTGTGTTCTGCCTCACCTTAAGCCCCTGGCAATGGAACTAACCAACCATGGACTGAAACTTCTCCTACTTTAAGTTATTTTTCTCTAGGTAATTTTGTTTTCCCTAAGTATTTTGTTATAGCAATGCAAAACTAACATAATAGTAATTACTTTCTTCACTTAAGCCCACTGATTGTTCTCTTAGACCCTCAAAGGTAGTCTACACAATTAATAACCTCAATCTCTCACAAGTACAGGATGGAGTTTTCCAGGGACTGTGTATGTGATATATCAATAGACCAGATGCAGAAGTAACATCAAGAGTCCTATTGTCTCAAGTAGAACATTAAAGAAATCCACAAAGGGGAAAAATGGTATTTTTTCTAAAATTTGTTTTGCAAAGTATACATTTCATAAATATGTTTATATTAGAATGTAATGGGTTGTCATTTAAAATAAACATTTTAGGGGTTTTTTGCTTTATTTTCTAATTTGTTAAATACAAATAGGATGAACAAAATACAGTAGTCCCTCGCTATTTCATGGCTTGACTAGTGCAGACTCATTGATTTATGGGTTTTTTAAAAACATTAATCTAAATTATTTATCGTGGATTTTTCACTTTATCACGGAATTCTGCAGTACCGTATAGTATACGCATGTTGTTAAAATTACGTTCGTTAAGAACATTAGAAGTCTTTTTAGAAGTAGGGAAAGTTTATAAGAGCGTGGGAAAGATTTATGAAAGCCTTAAAGTATATATAAATACTAACATAAACATAATGTTGCTACTTGATCGTCACTTATTGTGGGGATATCGGGAATGTACCTCCTTGATAAGTGAGGGGCCACTGTAAACAGAAAGGTTTTTGGGTTCCTCGTTCTTGTTTTGTTTTTCCTTTATTTTTGGTAAAGGGTATTCAGGGTCTCACTACACAGATCAGATTTGGAGTGATCTTCCTGTTTTCAGGAAATGCTGGGATTACAGGTACTTGCCACCACACCCACCACACCCAGTCTCAACTGCCCTCTCAGTGAGCCTTGGGGGCAGGGCCAGCACAGCATGCTGGGGATTGAACACTGGTCCCCGAACCTGCCTAAGCCTTAATCTGCTAAGATATCTGGCTGACCCTGTTTTTTCTTAGCATTAAATAATAATAATAGATAAAAATAACCAGGACAGGCTGGAGAGATAGCTTGGTGGTCTAAGTGCCTGCCTGGTAAGCACAAGGACCTGGGTTTGATCCTTGGTACTCCATGTGGTGCTGGCCCAGAAACCGGGCATGGTGGTGCAAGCCTGTAATCCGAGTGCTGAGTAGGATGAGACAGGAAGACTACAAGTCTGACCCTGTACCAAATAAATAAACTTTAAAAAACAACAAGGATAGTGACAGCAATATGATTTACTGATCTTATTCACACTTCTTCAGTGCTGTTTGTACTCATTTGTGTACTGTCTTCAAATTTTTAAAAACCGAACAGGAGATCTTATAGCCCAAAAGGCTAAAAATTACAAATCTAATATTTAACATTTATTTGCACTTCTTGATTTTTATGGATTCCAATTTTATACAACTGATATTTGAATTTTTCTGAACTTGTGCATTATTTCCAGTTTATGTCCCTTTCATCTAAAAACTCACAGTTCAAGTAAAGTTTGTTCAGAGGGCTTCAGCTCCAATAGCTACCATAGCTGATCTAAAATGATAAATCAACCTAAGATGATTAAATGATCCCTCTCCTAGGAATCTGAATTTGGAACTAAAAGAGGTTTCAATCTCTCTAGATTGCTAGACCAGAATATAAACTCTGGAAATATGAGTTTACTTTTGGCAGTAATCTGTATCACTGCAAAAGAAGAACAAAAGTAGATAGTCAGAAACAATGATTTGAAACTTAAAGCGGACCTTCTGTGATACATAGTGCTTCTGGCTTTAATTCTAGAAACCTAGATTCTATGCGATCTCTAAGATCTAATAATAATAATAATAATAATAATAATAATAATAATAATAGGGTAGTTCAATGATTCCTGAATATAATTTATGTAGGCTAGTTCCAAAGACTCCTAACTAATATGCTACAAAACCCTTTTGATTTTTCTTACTGGTTTAAATCTGTGGATAAGTATGTGGTTTTGAAAATTGTTTCCTTTTGTTTCTCGGAGCTCAAAGAAAAATTAGTTGAGCTAACTGGTTAACTATTCTAGAGATTTGAGGGAACTGGAAGAACTAATTTTGTCATACAAATCCATTGCCCTGATGGATTAAAGAGCAAATTTTACTGAACAGTAGACAAATTCTGAAGTACATAACTGGACACATTGTGAAGAAACAGATTTAAAGTTCTTGTATGGTTTCTACAACTTTATTTATTAACATTAAATAAAATAATGTCAAGATTAAGAGTCAAGAACATTAATTTTCCTTCTGGGTTGACATAACAACTAATCAGTATGCTGTACATACTGGTTCATCCAGCTGTTAATCTGCCTAATCCTAGCCAAACTACATGCCACATTATCATCATATTAACTATAAAAACAAAAGCTTTTGCATGTATTTTACTAAAAATAAACCATACTCAATGCAACACTTCTCTTAAGTTTATAAACCTTGTTCCAAAAGCTCAAGAAGACATCTAGTGCTCAACATAATCTCCCTCAGAATTATCTGCTCTAAGAGAGATAGTAGAAAACAAATAGTCAGATTTTTTTTCTTTAGAGATGGGGCAGGGAAACAAGGACAGAGGTAAAGGGATAAAAAAATGATCAAGATATAGCATATCCCCCAAAACAAATCTATGATGTACCACAAACATACACTAATTTAAAAAGCTGGAAAAAACCTAAAAATATTTGTTATGCTGCATAATAAATATTAGAATTTTGCCAGTCCATGACAGAAGACAATTTAAAATACATGTACAGGGCTGGGGAGAGATCTTGGTGGACTAAGCGCCTGCCTGGCAAGTGGAAGGACACTAGTTTGATCCCCAATACCGCATGCCATGTTGGCCCCAGAAACCTGGGTGCACTATGCCAACCACCGAAACCAGGCATGGTGACACATGCCTGTTATCCCAGTTCTGGGGAAGCTGAGACAGGAGGATCACTATGAGTCTGAGCTGCACAGCAAGATCCTGTATCAAATAAATAAATAAATAAATAAATGATTTAAAATAAAAAATAAATGTACACATAAAAATATACATGTAAATGCCATTCTATCAGTTGCCTCCTTTCTATTCTTGCTCTAATTAACTTTTTTTCAGCAGACCCAGGGATTGAACTCAGGCCCTTGTGCTTGTCAGGGAAGCGCTTATTCTACTGAGCCATCTCCCTGGCCCCTTCTAATTAACTTTTAACAATCATCTTTCAAAAATATTCTCACAAAATTCATATAATGCTACACTTTAACATTAGTGATTCTTTTAGAAATTTATGGTCACTTAAAAATGTACTCATAGCTCAGTGGAATAAGTGCTTGCCTGGCAAGTACAAGGGCCTGAGCTCAAACGTGTTCGGCCAAAAAAATAAAAAAAAAATTTTTTTACTTATAAAAATGGATTTTCATTATCAAATGCTTTTCTATATTTATATAAAACATGAGAAGAGCTTACTATATAAAAACCACCTCTGAAGATCTTTCCTATATCTCACTTTCATTGGAACTAAAATTCCAAAATCCGAATTGCTACATTTTAAAATCCTTCTATCTTCTAAAACTTATTCAATTTTTAAAAAATTATACTCTTCTCTGAACTTTCTGTAGCCCACTTGCCTAAAGCTATAAAATAAACCTAACTAAAATCAGAATTTTCTTATTTTTAAGCTTCTCCAAAAGAATCCATCACAATGCCTATCAGCAATTCCTTATGAAATAAAAGGTTGACAATAAAAGAGAGCATAACACAGAAATACTTAACCACAAATACCAGCCCCCTTAAGTGGCCAAAGATTAGCAAATTAAAATTCATTATATCAATGTTTTAAACCCTTAAAACTTAGAATGAAAAAGGTGGAGGGGCAGCCAAATAGCTCAGAGGATTAAAGTGCCTGCAAGCAGGCGCAGGGTCCAGGGTTCGATTCCCAGGCCTGCTGCGCCAGCCCCACCCCCGGGGCACACTGAGATGGCAATTGAGACTGGGCATGATGGCATGGGACTGTAATCCCAGCACTTAGGAGGCCATAAACAGGCAGATCACTAGGAGTCTGATCTAGTAGTGAGACCCTGAACATCCTGTAGACCCTTCCCTAAAATACAAAATAAACAAACAAATCCTTAAAACATTACTGGAAGTAGCCGTTCACGTTTTTTTCCTCCTGTTCTGCTTATAAAAGATTAAAAAATGACACAATTCAAAAGTTTTCTTTTCCCAGATTTTTGTCCAATATAAGAAACTTTTTTTCTCCAAATGCATTATACTACAGACTCACTTGCAGTTAATTTTCTTATACTAAAAGTGTTTTTGGAAAGAGAACAATTTATATATTATGAGTTCATTTCACACATCAAATACACACACACATATTCCAACATGAGATTGGCTTTAAATGTCCAGGGTAGGTTAAAAAGAGAAAAAACATACTATGTTTGACTTAGGATTACATATACAATAAACTCATTTAAGCTGAAGATGTCACATTTTTTAGAGCTACACATATATAATAACTCCATTTAAGTTGAAAAAGTCTAACAATACTCCAGGTCAAAAGAGCTTACAATATTCTATATAAAAGCTAGTTTCCTCATAAACTGTGCAACTTTAAAATATGTTAAGATGAAACCTCACAAATAGTTAAAGAAAGCCTAGCATAATTTTGAGTATTAAAGAGGAAAAAAAAAGGTATATTAGGTATAAGGAAAGTGTGGCAGGCATAAATTTCTTTGTTACATCTAGTATTTTACTTTCTGTTGAAAAACATCACTGAATACATTGGCAAACAGACAAGTAAGATTATTGAGGTTATTAAATGTATTTTTAACTGTATAATTCTTAGAAGATACAATAAACAGACAGTACACTCTTTTCTCCCACTTCAACTTGTGACCTTTTTTCATAGTTCATTGTCAGACAACAAAGAACTCGAATATTGTCACATTTTCTCCAACAATTCTGTGCTCCATTCTTCTACATATTCCCTAACATATTTGCTGTGCCTCTTTTACCACATACATAATAATATCATAAAAGTAAATGTCTTACTTAGAAATTCTAAAGGCTGACCAAATAGCCCAGTGGATTAAAGTATCCGCTTAGGCAGAAGCAGGGGCAGGGAGTCTGACCCTTGGGCCTGCTGTGCCGGTCCTGCCCCGTGGGCATGCTAAGAGGGGGATTGAGAATAGGCATGCCTCATGCCTGTAATCCCAGCACTTGGGAGGCTGTGAACAGGAGGATCACTACAAGTCTGACCTATGCATTGAGACCCTGTAGATCCTGTCCTAAATACAAAAA
>NDGN011473296.1:0-22551 GCA_002564285.1 Tympanoctomys barrerae
AAATTATTTTCATAAACAATTTCATTAATCTAGTATGTGAGGAGAGATTTTCAGCCTCTGTAGCTTTTTTGTTCGACAATTTTTAAGAGCAGATTTGACTCATTTCAGGAACAATAATACTAAAGTAGTGAAGCTTCATTTTCCTAGCATCATCTTTGGACCTTCAGTTAATTTTCTAGATTGCAGTTAGGTTTTGTACTTTCAGATAAGTCTCAATCATTATTCTAAAAGTAATGGTCTGTGAGATTTCAGAATCCAGTGGCTAAAACTTTAGTAAAAGAGGGCTTGTAACTGTAACAAAAGTTCACCTTAAAAATACATTTCCTAACTGTATGAAGATTTAGAAAAAAATACAAAATAATTTTTTCAATAGTGGCATTCCTAATAGTAATTCAAAAGCTTTTAATACAGTCTTAGATTGACCTATCTGCACCTTGATTATGACCATACCCTAGATGGCAGAGTGCTTTCAAAGGTAACTTTCAGGTAATTTTAATGGAATGATTCTCCTTCCTTTGAGAGGATAGTGAATCCATAAAATAAAGCAACCACAGCTGACACTATGTAGACTGAATGCTGCACAGGGTTGGATAAAAACATACTGTGGATAGTGCTGGGTAATAAGCAATGGAAGATGAGGGTGTTCAATGAGAAGCACCACACCAAACTTTAGTCACAGTGTGTGACAGATTTTAACTTGCCTGGAGCAGTTTGTTGAGCTACAGTTGAGAGAGGATTGTTTAGCATATCCCGTATACCTAACCCTAATGCTAACCCTAACCCAAACCTTGTGGACCATAAACAGCATATTAACATAACATTAGTCAATTTCATTGAAGTTGGGCAACTGTGTTGGTTCAGATTCCAGCTTTTCAAAGTATGTTACCTTAGAAAATAAAAACTTGGGTCTATCTTTATGATCCTGAGGCTGAGATTTAAGCTTTCAATGGAAATCAATTCTCTTTAGGAGAAGAAAGTCTTTCAAACAAGACCCAACATCAAGGTGGTGTTGGCTGTGTTTTTTGACCTTCTCTGAATTGTGTAAACTCAGTTTACATCAAAGAGCACTATGATGAAGTCAAATATTACATGATACATTGCATGGCAATATGTGCTCTTGTTAGAGCATTTTTAAATGTACATAGAAATCACCCTGAGAAATAACAAAATGGTTTCAACCTCTATCATGACAATGCTTCATGTTGAGGTCACCTCTGATCCGGCAATTTCCACCAAATAAAAAAAATATGATGTCACTTCACCCCCTTAGCCTTGTACCTGGCACCATGTGGCTTCTGGCTCCCTCCTAAATGATCATAAACAATAAATGTTTTTAGACAAATAAAAACACCATTAAGACATCCCAGCAGCACGGTAAAAAACAATCATGAAACTAACTTGCACAACTGCTGCAGAAAGTAAAAAGAACAAAGGGATACATGCATTTGAAACAAGGCCAAATATTTAAAGGGGATTAATGGCAGTGTGTCTTTTACTGTAATAGTTTTTTTTCTCCAAAAATGTGTAGTTTTGGTCACCTCATTTGTGCAGTCTTTGGGAGCAGCAGTATGAAGTTGGATGAGCATTCTGGGCCTGAATTTGGAGGCTTGAGTTCTTTTGCCTGCTCCCAATCTAAATAATCACCATTGACAATGGACAGGTCACAGGTAGTCTTTGTTTCCTGAAGGTCGCCACAAAAATAAACACTCTGCTGTCTTACCAGATGTTTACTAGAATCATAGATGAATCAGACTAACAGCAAGTTAAAATCATGAAATTTTGTTTATTTTTCTTTCTTTTTTGCTTTCTTAATGCGTTTAGTATTAGGTCTACAGGGTCTCACTATACAGATCAGACTCACAGTGATCATCCTGTTTTCAGCCTCCCAAGTGTTGGGATTACAGGTGCACATCACCACGCCCAGTCTCAATCGCCGTCTCAGCGCACCCTGGGGACAGAGTCACTGCGGCACACAAAATCATAAAATTTTAGAAAATAGAAACTCATATTCTGTAACCTTATCACAGCTATACCACAGTGATTCAGAGTCCAAGAATTTTGGACTAGAATGACATGGACAGAATTTTCTAGTCAAACATTTTGTAATCACTTATAGTAAAACAACTTGTTGGAAATCTGATAGAAATAATTTTTGTGTATTTTATCAAAGCACACAAATTTATACACAAAATTTTGATGTAATTTTCCATGATTGGTGTATTTTAAGTTTGAAATTCTGATCAGTGTCAAAGCTTTGCTGTGTACCGTGGGTCATGAGACCTACACTCGTGGAAAGAAATCAGTGAAGCCACCCAGGAAGAGTGCAGCCCACATGACCGTAGAGTGTCTGCCTGCTGCCACACTCAAGGCTGTTATTTCCCTAGACAGGAATGGACATGTGTCCCACTCTTCACCTCAAAAAGAGAGTTGAGGAGCCAACACAAGAACATGCCTTCAAAACTCTTACCACTTATTTTATGTTTTTAACACCCAACTTTCAAAATTCCACTTGAGCTGAAGATGAGGAGGAGGGAAGAGCAGAAGAAGAGGACATGTGGGAGCTACTACTTTAGAAAGATAACAAAATAATAGATGAGAAATGAGAAAGTTAAAATGGTATTAGATTCAGTGTTCTCTCTCTCTCTCTCTCTCTCTCTCTCTCTCTCTCTCTCTCTCTGTTATGCCCTGTCTAAAGAAAAGTGCAATTTCCAGAACTTAACAAGGTCTTCAAAATCCATACAGTTTCTAAAAATATCAAAGGAATTGAATTAAGAATTTTATTCTTCAAAAATGTAATCTCCATGCCTGTCTCATAAAAGGACTCTACAAAATATTTAAAGAATTACAGCAGTTTATACTATAGAAAATACAAAAAGGAACATCTCTAAATTCATGTTGTGACACTAGTATTACCTTAATGACAAAGTGAAATAAGAGAAACTTAAAAAATAGGAAGAAGAAAGCAAAAAAAAATAAATAAAAAATGAAAGATAGGAAATCACAAACCAATATTATTAATTAGAATAAGTACAAAAATGCTTAACTAAAGCATAGGAAAAAATTCAACAGTATGTGGGCAGAATTATATGTGCCATGCTAAGAGAGGTTTATTCTAAGAATGCAAGACTGGGTCAGTGTTGGAAAGCCAACCTATAGAATCTAGCATATTCAGAGGCTTAAAAAAAAAACTCACAAAATTATATCACAAAATTAATACAAAGATATTTGATAATATTCAGCATCTGTTATGCTGCATATTTGGATGTTCCCCCAAAGTCTCATGCAGTCATGAGGGATGGAGGCTGAAACTAGAGTTTGCAAATGTTCATTGTGTAGAACTGAGATTAGTGATGTGAGCCTTCTGACTGGCCTAGGGCAGGTGACCTGCATACAGCATAAGGAAGGGAAAGATGCTTGCTTTCCCCCTTTTTCTCTTGTTGCCTTTTGTAACCTCTGCTACCATAATTTTTTTTTCCAGAACCGGGGATTGAACTCAGGCACTTGCGCTGCTACCATAAATTATTGCCCCTCTGCCACTCAGTCACCTTGGAGCCAAGTGATTCTGGACTGAACGTCCAGAAGCTATGAGCTAAATAATATCTTCCTTCCTTAATTTTGGGCATCAGGTATTTTTGTCTTAGCAGTGAGAAAAACTAATTAATGCAATATTTATTTATTATGGAAATTCTCTTGATTTACATCTAAGTAGCATTTTATTATGTATAGATATCACATTTTCTTTACCTGTTCATCTGGTGATGGATGCATGGGCTGCTTCCAGGCTTTAGCTATTATGAATTGTGCTGTTATAAACATAGGTACACATGTATGGCTGTAATATGATGTTAAAACTTTTTGGGAGACATTTAGAAGAGGTTATGTAGACTTTTTACTTTTAGTTCTTTAAGAAATTTCTGTAACAATTTTGAGTGAGGAATTGTTGGTCTCTTCATACAGCTTTGGGAAAAGCTGTGGCAGGAAGAAGGAAAAGACAGGCAAGAAATGAGGTCTGGGTTCAGATGAGGTCTGTTCACTTGGTGGGCAAAGGACTTGAAGGCCAGCAGCATACGTGTTCACTGAAACTCTTGCAAATGTAGTATCATGACACAAAGGTTGTCTAGTGACTAATGACTAAAATTGTCCAAAGACAATGCTTTTCTCAGGACTGAGGTAGCTTGACTGCTTTAGTCATGGGGTCCTTGTCTTGTCTTCCCATATATGAAAAATTTCCAGCTTCATTTGTTCCCAGTGGGTTTCACAATGGTTGTACTAGTTTAGGTACAAAATATCCACAGTAAATTGTAAATATTATATATCATAAACATGAGCTAAGAGCAATAATAATGAGAATAAAAATGGAGAAAGGGGATTCAGAGAAGGGAGAAAGAGGTGGATGGGAAGAGGAAGGGGATTACAAAAAGAAACACATTGTGTTTTGTAATATAACTACTCCCCCAAGTGAATGCAAATTCATTTACTGCAAATTTCAGTTTACTACTGAAATTATAAAGGAAACTCAAAAATTATAATTAGAGACAAATTTCAACTACCACAAAGTTCTCTATCCATTATCATACACAATACAGCAAGACAGTACTTTTCCCTAGTCCTTTTCAAGAAAAAGGCAAGGATGCCTCCTTTTCATCAAAATACTACAGGAAATTCTTAACCATTTATGAAATTATCTATCTCTATATGAAGGTGATATGTTATCTCTAAATGAAGGTAATCTCATATATAAAGTTTTGATATTTCCTCTAGGTAGGAAAATACCAGAGTACCTACAAACTACATTGCTGGAATTAATACTTGAATTCAACAAGGTTAGAGACTATTTGATCAATAGACAAAACTCAATTTAATTTCTATGAAAAAAAAATGAACACATGAAAACAAAGTTTAAGTTATGACAATATTCTTAATCATAAAACATGAAATAGTTATTTCTAAAAATATGGCTAAGTAAACTAAATAAATATTGAGCATGTAAGTATAAAGCAACAAATTGTTACAGAAATTCTAAGGGTGAAAATTATAAGGTATCAATTAAAAACTCAATGAAATAAAGGTGATCTATGTGGGAAAATATGGTCATAGATTGAAATACTGAAAATATCTGTTCTTTTTAAATGAATATTAAGTATAAGGAAATCTATTAAAATGTTAGGAAGGTATTTTAAAGACAAAAAATATTTTAAAATTATATAGAAGCAAATTAAGATAGATTGCTTTTAAAAGGAAAAGAAAAACTAAGTTGGTAGAATCTCTACTCAATTTTAAGACTTTTTATATAATGATATTAACAAGAATTTTGGTTTTTGCAGAAGAATCAAATTAATTAAAGGAACAGAATGAGGTATCCAAAAATAAGATACACAAGTGTCATATAATGTTGTTTTGATGAAAGTGCAAAAAAAAATGTTCAATGGAGCAAGAAATTTGCTTGTCTTATGCTTAGCAGGTAAAACAAACAAACAAAACTGATCAAAATTTTATACCTTACACAATTTAACAAATATAAATAAAAATAGATGATAGATTCAAATGTAAAATAATAAATAAAAAACAAGCAGAACTTCAAAAATTAGAACTTGGTTGAGTGTTTTTAAACATAACTGAAAGGATCAACCATACACAGAAGGCCCTCATAAGAGGTGTTATTAAAGCTGAAAACCCTGATTCCACCAAGGGCCCTCTTCTGGGAATGGGAAGACTGGGAAGCAGTCACAAAAAAATATGACAAATGATTGTGACCTAGAATTTGCCTAGCTGTAAAAGCCAGCCCTATAGTTGCCAAATAGGCAAACACAAAGAAACATGGATATGGATGGAAAACCATCAGGAAAAGATTTTCAACACCACTGCTCAGAATGGAAAATGTGAATTAAGACCACAAGTGAATATGATAAAACATATAGTAAACAATCAAGTAGCAAAATATTCATTATATAAAATTTTGACAAAGAAGCAATGAAATCAGGTCTCTCACATTGCCAGTGATAACATAAAAAACAAAATCATTTAGAAAATAGCTTAACACTTTCTTTACAAAAGTACACCTGCCCCTATGAAATGAGTTAGCAATTGTATTTCTAGGCATTTCTCCCAGGTTAATGAAGATATATGCTAAGCAAAAAAACTATAAATTTCTATTGAAGCTTACTTAGAAAAGAAAGAATATTGGAAACAATTAAAATGTCTCTGATTAGATATATAGTTAAAGAAGTTAAAGAAAATGTCACATCCATGCCACGAGATGCTACTCAACAATAAAAAGTAACAAACAACTAGTACATACAATTGGCATAGATCTTAAAAATATAAGACTATGTCAATAAAATCTCAAAGGTCATATATTATATAGTTTTATTTCATTTATAGTTTCCATAATATAAAAGTTAAACATGGAAAATTAATTAGGGGGAATTTGACATAGTTGGGGAACAGAGGAAGGTCAGGAAAATGAGGTAGTATTGCTGGATAGGCACTTGTGGAGAGCTGGGGATATAGCTCAGCAGCGCAAGAACGTGCCTGGAACTTGTGAACATCTCCACAAATGGTACAGTTGACTACACACATAATTGGTGACACACATGCTTGTAGTGGTCACTATGCTGGTCCCCATAGATAATAGAATCATACAGACCCACATCAGTGGCAGAATCCTTGTTTTGATTGGTTCAGAGTTATATAAAATGACACATTTGGGGAAAATTTAAAGTGTTTATGGAACATACCTACTGCTATTGTAATTTTCTAAGAAACTGTAGTTATTTAATATGTAATGTTTTCAAAAACCATGAGACTCCAACCTTCCATTGATAACAATGCCTTTCACCAGACTATAGATCCTAAGATGATAAAGTACATATTTTAGATAAAGTATGAATACTAGCTCTTTGAAGGTATTTATAATTATAAAAGGTCAGCTTGCTTTTTTCTTGATTCTGAGAGAAAAACTCTCAGCTTCTCACTGTTTCAGGATAATGTCAGCTGCTTATTTTTTGATAGGCATTCTTACTAAATTAAGAAAGTTTCTTCCTATTTACCAAGAAGTTTGAAAAATGAGTGTTGAATTCTGGAAAGTTCTTTAGCTGCATGTATTGATACAATCATGATATTACTACATTCTTACTAATGCAATGAATTATATTAACTTTTTATGTTGATGCCATCTTGCATACCAAGGATATATACACAGTCCATGAGAAACAATATACACATAGTTCAGAGAAAGAAAAAATAGTTCATTGATAGTTTCATACAAGAGACCTTAAAAGATGTCATATGCCACAGAATTCCCACTATGCTGATGGGCCTTAGAGAAGAAATTGAAAATGCATGTGAAATGATCTTAGTGACCAGGGCTACCTAAGCAACATACTGTGGAACTCACGGCCACCACTCTGAGAACCTCTTGTAATTTTAGAGGCCAAAGGTATCTTTCATGAATTTCATGATGTCTCAGTAAATATAACATTGAAATATTTATACAAGCTTTTATTTTCTTGAAATGTATATACATTTTTGAAAGCCTGTATATATAACATATATCATATATAGCATTGGATTCAATTTGCCTATATTTTTCTGAGGATGTGACACATATACTACATATATACATTGCAAACAAATGCTATCTGTATGTGTATGTGTGGTGTGTGTATGTGTGACTGTATTTAGCTTTTGTGCTAGGATAACATTAGCTCCACAGGATGGAGCAGGAAATGTGCCTTCTGCTTTTATATTCTAAAAAGAATTATAGATACTTGATACCATTTCTTCTCACTAGAAGTCACCATATGGGCAAAAACTTAATTTGTAATTAAAATATTTATTTTCATAAGGAAAGTTCCAGACCCTGATGATTTTATAGTAGATTCTATGGAAGATTTAAAAAACAACGTGAGTTTCACAGTAGTACAACACTTACAAAAAAAATGAGAAAGACAAAGTTGAATTTCCTAATGTTCACTACAATGCTAAATAATGCAAATTTAAACACTTGAAAGACTATTTCAGAAAATAAAATCACCATACAATATCATTCATAAGCAAGTTCAGATTTTTTTTTTTTTTTTTTTTTTTGTGGAACCACGGATTGAACTCAGGCCCTTGCGCTTGCCAGGGAAGCATTTATTCCACTAAGCCATCTGCCCGGCCCCTAAGTTCAGAAATTATTAACAAATATTATCAAATTAAATCTAACAATTGGGGCCAGAGAGATAGCTCAGTATAATAAGCACTTGCTTGGCAAGTGCAGGGTCCTGAGTTCAAACTCCAGTACCGAAAAAAAAAAAAAAAAAATCTGACACTGTCCAAAGGAATAATACATCACAATCAAGTATACTTTTCCATGAAGATGAGATACCAATTCAAAGTTTTAAATTAAGCCATTTGATCCTCTGTTAACAAAATAAAAAGAATAAAATAGACAAGTCAGCATACATCAGAGGATAATATGCCATAATCCACATTAATACACAGCATTTCCAACCAAAAGACAAACACAAGAAATTCTCTTTATCTGAAAATGATATCTAAATGTAACAAACAAACCTATCAAAACCAAATAAAAAAGTAAGTTCAATTAACATATATAACAGTGGAAGATCAGCAAAATATAAATATGTGTAATATAACAACCTTTATTTAATTTGGTACACAAAAGCCAAGTCAATACTAATGGTCAAAATATGGAAGGAAGAACACACATTTAACTTTTCCATTTTTTTCATTCATAGATAACTCTATTGATTCTACATATTGGCTGTTCCAGACAGTCCTGTAATAAGCATAAGAGACCAAGTATCTCTTTGACAAGATTATTTCTTCATTTTTGGGTATACTATATACACAATTTCTTCATTTTTTATATACTATATATACAATGAAACTGTATTCTATTCAAAACAATGAAACCCTATCTTTGTGAAAATGGAAATGAAGGATATTACATTACATAAAATAAGCTACACCACATGTCCTCATTCATTCATGGAAGCTGAACTAAGTCTATCTTATCAGAGTAAAGAGAAGAATAGAGGACTCAAGGTAGAAAAGGTAGAAGACAGGGGACGCAGAGATTGATGGGTAGAGGGTAACAAAATAATTACATGGGGCCTTAGTTCTAGTGTCCTACAACACAGTGGGATAATCAGAATATACTACTATTTATTAAATATTTTTAAGTCACTACAAGAGCCCCTATTTTCCAAAAACATGGAAAGGATAAATATTTGAAGATCTAGAAATGTCGGTTAACCTGCTTGTTATTTGATGTATATATGTATTAAAACATCATTAACATACCCAATAAATATGTAAAATAAGTATGGAACAATAAAAACTCTAAATAATGCCAAAATACATGAAAATTTTCAAAAATCAAGTTGTTCTATTTTTGTCTATCTAGAATATTGTCCTTTACATTTTTAAAATTCTAAAAGGGCTACCCAAAACCTATATATTTAGTAGTAATCAAAGTGTTTAACAATATTTTAGAAAGTTAAACTAAAAAAATTAATTTCTATATATCAGCAACAACTAGAAATGAAAAAGCAATTGCATTTTTAATAACATTAAAAGCATAATATACTCAGCAACGTATATATCAAAAAGTGTTAAAGGGCCAGCCAGATAGCTCAGCGGATTAAAGAGCCTGCCTAGGCAGAAGCAGGGGTCGAGGGTTCAATAGCCAGCATGCCGTGCAGGTCCCGCCCCCAGGGTGCGCTGAGATGGCAAATGAGGCTGGGCGAGGGCGCGCAACCGTAATCCCAGCGCTTGAGAGGCGGAAAAACAGGAGGGATCACTACGAGTCCGATCTGTGTAGTGAGACCCTGTAGACTCTGCACTAAATACATTAAAAACAAAACAAAACAAAAAAAGTGTTAAAGACCTCCATATTGGCCATGTCCAATATTCTTGAGAGAAATTTCTGAGGATCTAAATTAATGAAGACCGATATTATACTCACGGGTTTGAAGACACGATGTGCTAATGCAATACAAATGGATCATTAGTTTCAATGACAACCTAGTCAAAATCTCAGAAGGATTTTCGTTCTTTCTTTCTTTCTGTGTGTGTGTGTGTGTGTGTGTGTGTGTGTGTGTGTGTACTAGGGAAAGGTCTACAGGGTGTTTATGGTCTCACTACTAGTTCGGACTTGCAGTGATTCTCCTGTTTACAGCCTCCCAAGTGCTGGGATTATAGGCTTGTCCTACCACTCTCCGGCTCAATTGCCATCTCAGCACACTCGGGGCCATGACCAGAATGGCAGACCGGGGGATTGAATCCCTGGCCCCTGCGTCTGCTTGCAAGCACTTTAATATGCTGAGCTATTTGGCCAGCCCTCAGTAGGATGTTCTTAAATATAGAAGAGCTGATCTTAAGACTTACGAAAATACAAAGGGAGACAAAATTGTCAAAATAGTCTTTTTTTTTTTTTTTTTTTTTTTTTTNTTTGTATTTAGGACAGGGTCTACAGGGTCTGCAGGTCTACAGTGTCTCACTATATAGATCAGACTCATAGTGATCCTCTTGGTTTCAGCCTCCCAGGTTCTGGGATTACAGGCACACTACCACACCCAGTCTCAACTGCCCCAGGGAATCGAATTCCTGGCCCCTGTCCTGTGTCTGCCAAGCAGGCACTTTAATCCACTGAGCTATTTGGCTGGCCCTCAAAATAGTCTTGAAATTGCATAGCAGTTTAAAAAATTACTATACCCTATTGTAAAATATTATGAAGTAGGAGATACCAAGACAATGAAGAATTTACCTAGAGAAATGTGTCATCTTAATAGAATAATATGTTTCTAAATAGATCCACATATACATGACTAGTGTTTGAAATATATATCAATATAATTCAATGGGGTAGGAAGGTTTTTTCAAGAAGTGATACTCCAGCACTGAAAATCTGTGCTTTTAAATCTGAAAACAGTCCAACAGCCAACCAATCAAACAAACAAAAAAATCCCTGTTTTCTATTTCACATGTATATAAAAGTTAATTGGAAATTTAATGACCTATCCAAAAAAAAGAAAAATATTTGTGTGTAAAATTGTGGAATATCATTAAAGAGCAAAGAAATGCTAATTAGAGCCATAATAAGATACTATTTCTCACACACATTGTGATGATTAAATTAAGGATGGGCAATTCCATGTTAGACAGATGTGAAGCAATTGGCTTTTGCATGCATTGTTGTAGTTCAACAAGATATTGTTATTTTTAAAAAATGGTGATTACTTACATATTTAAAAAGTACAGTACACCTACACTTTAGCCTATAAATTTTACCCTTAAAAACAAAGGAAAAATTATGCTCATCAAAACTAAAGATGGAATGTTGATAAAAGCTTTTATCTATGAAAACAAACAAATGCAAATAATCAAATGACTTCTCATCTTGAAGGTAAAGAAGTGGTAATCATTCACATGACAGAACCCTGCTCAGTAATTAAAAGTAATTAAATTCTGACATATGTAATCATTTGGAAAAAAATCTCAAAAATTTTATGCTACATAGCAGAAAACTAGCAACAAGAGCTCATTCTGCATGATTCAAAATCCATAAAGTTCAAAACCAAGAAAAAGTGATATATAATGCTCATTGGGAAACTAGTGATTTAATTTAGCCTTGAGACAAAAAGTAACTGTCAAGGGGCTGGAGGAAACTCTGGGGTAAAGGAAATACTCTCCATGATGGTTACATGGTTGTAGCTATGCGTGGTTTGAGCATAGTTGAGCTCAATGGATTATATGCTTTAAAGTAGGACAATGTTTGATGTAAATTAGACTTCAATAGAAGTCTAAATTTGTTTAAAAATTGAAATATGAACATTTTTAATTTTTCCAGTTGTCATCAAATATATACTCTATTTATTGAATACCTAACAGATAAACATCTAATCACTATTACACTTACTGATATTTGTTTAGAAATACACTGAGGTTTTATGAAAAAAGAAATCTGTTCTTCTGAAATTCAATGAGTAATTTATATATCCTCAAGTTAGCAAATATAATTTGCACATTTGCTAAGTACTTCTTTTCCTTTTCCTAAAAGGCACCACAAACACAACCTTGGCCAAACAGAGCAGCTGTCGCACAAGGAAATACTGATATTAGAGTCAGAATACCAGAGTTTCCTTCTAGTTACATTTGTCCCTCTTTAAAGAAGTCATAGTTCACCATTCCTGCTGCCTTTCCTAAGCAATAGAGATATGCATTGAATTCAGACAGTTGTCAGTCCACAAAGCTACGTCTGAGTGCCTTGTGTCATCTTGGATGTGGACCTTAGGGCATTAAAGGAAAATTGTTTGTTTTCCAGATTATAATATGGTAATTCTTGTTCTTTATTGTCCTTTCTTAGACAGTTGAATATGAAATACATTTACTATAGTAGAGTCACTTTTTAAATTTCATTTTAAAACTTTGGTGAAACTAGTCACGTGTTTTAGTGTTACACTCGAGCAGCTGATGTAAAGCGTAAGTGACAGGGTAGAGGAATAAATGCCATTCATTCCCCTTATCTTTCTTTGTCTTCCATTATACAGAAATAGCTCCATGTCTTCTCACTGATATTTTCCCTTAAAATTTTGACATCTTTCAAAAATTAATAAATGTGCAGCTTTAAAAATGTAACCTTTCTTTGTACTAATACTGTATAGGCAAAATATCATGCCTGCATCTTGTCCTCTGAATAACTACTATGAAGACAACAATATGCAATGTATTAATTATTGTAGCTGCCCTATTAACCTGTTTTGAAACTGTTTCATTGCTATTTTATCTTTTTCTCATTAAAAAGAGTAAAAAATCTATAAAACTAATAAAAATTAAAATTTTAACCCATTCCCAATCTTTACATTTTAAATGTTACTGTAAAAAGATAAAACCATTATATCTGTATGAATGTATATACACACATATTTATATCTATCAATCTCGACATAAGGCCAATGTACATACACATGCATGCCTATTTACATTCATTCCAGAAGTTTTTCTATTCTTTTTAAGTTTTTCTATTTTTGAAGAGGGAAAAATTAAGAAATGATACTGAATTTCAAAATATGGCTATTATATTGCATTTAACATGCGATGTGGCTATTATAATGCATATTGTAATCTTCAAAGTAGTAGCTCAGATTGCAAGATATAGTCGTGCAAAATTGATCAAACAATATAGCAGTAACTGCTCCTTTCAAAGAACTAGTAGAAATCAATAATGCAATTATATTTGATATCTTGTGTATATATACATACTTTTTTCCCCCCTTCATTCATTTCTCTTTTCCTCTTAGTGCCTCTTTCCTTTTGAGCAATTTCTTTCCCTTCACTGTATCTATTGTACATTTTGGATCTTATTTACTTTTTTGGTTTCTTATACTAGGGAGACAATATGATGTTCATATATGAGTTTGGTGTATTTCACTTGCAAGTATAGTCTGTAGAGACCATAAATAAATTATGAATTTTGATTTACTTGATATATGAATACTTCCAGTCGCTACTATGTGTAGATTGTCATAATCCAGGTTAGGCTACATGGGCACAATGATAATAATAAGGACTTACTAAGCTTGATACTGTTTTAAGCACTTTGCATTCTTTAGACCTACATAGTTATCATTACTTTCATATAAGTTATTGCTTGGTTAATACTCAGATATAGAAATGAAGAATAACTTGTCTGGCATCACAGGGAGCAAACAGCAGAGAATTTTTTGTTCAGGTTATCCAGTCACAGAAACAGCACTTGTAACTGCCAGCATGCTTCCCTGTGTTTGAACCCACTCTCTGGAGTTTAAGGTAAAGTTGGAGAAGAAACTGGCTGTGTATACAGGGATGAAATAATAGACAAAACTAAAATATGCTTGCCTCACTGCCTGACATACTTCACTTATCTTTCTTCCCTATTATTTAAAAAACTGAAAACAATTTCAAGCCAAAACCTCTTTGAATAATGGAAATGATTCCGGCATGTCTTCAGTCCAGGTTCATTTTTCATTTGGGTAATATACCAGAGGCCATGTAAGAAAAGGAGTAGAATCTTAGTGGGGTGAATTGACTTCATGAAGGGAAGGCTTGTATTTAGAACATGGAACCAAGGAAAAAAACTGGGTTCAGTCAAAGTGAATCTTATCAAATATTCATCATCCTTCTTACAAGCATAACCCTGTATCTTGTTCATTCGCAGTATGACTTGCAAGATTTCCTGCACTATTTTGGCACAGGTTCGGTCACTAGAACAAGGTGAGAAGTGTGTGTCCAGCATGGGAAAAGCTATAGACTTAGTTCATGGTTCATTAATGTTCTTTCCCTGCACTTGCTGAATGACATGTTTAGAAGTTGTTTCTTTGGTCTGAATCACATAATAAATAAAACTATAGGACTTTCAGCTTACATGGCAAGGGATACAAAAGAAAATTTTCCAGTTATATTTAACAAAACTGGGTTAAGTTATTACTGCAAAATAATGGTGCACAATTTGAAGGATCTGGTAGCTTTTCCTTTTATATTTTTTCATTTATTTATTTGTTTAATTTTTATTATCTAATGAAAAGACAAAATATTTCTTAGCCAGAGTTCTACATTAAATATACTGCCAAAAATTTCAGCCATTGCAAATCCATTGTTTCCTTGAAAATAAGATCTAACTAGGAAATAAATATTGGTCAGTACTGAGGGGAAGGCCAGTGTTCTGCGGAAGGTTACACCTCTCTGTCCCCTTGCTTGGTGTCCACTCTCGCAGTTGCAAGGTGACTGGGTAAAGGTGACAGTTTTGATTTCTACTTTTCAAGGCTAACCTCTGGGGCTGTGACCACACCGTACATCCCAGTGCGAGTGTTTGCAGGAGAAAAAACATTTTCTTGTGTGGTGCAGTGAAGAGAGAAACAGAAGTGAGCAGGGACCCATTCTCCATTCAGGAGCATAGGCCTGGAAGACCTCACTACTTTCCAAGAGCAGCCAGACCGGTAACCAAGCCTTTACATGCAGGCTGCAGGGATTATGTGATTAAGTTAGAGCAATGGCCATGCACTGAAAGCTAAATGTTATTTCAATTTGAACCAAGGTCTTGGATGTCACTGGAAATAAACTTGTCTACAATGTTCTGTTCCTCTCTATCTCTGCAACATGTTCTTCTCTTTTGCCAACACCTTTTCTATCAGTATCATTGATTTTACCTTAAAATACCATTTAAAAATTTGTTTTTAACTTATACATACAAATATAAAAATGCAATAACTTAGATAGGATATGACGTATTACTACGTGAATACATCAGATGCTATTTAACTGAGGTTAAACGGATTTACTTCCTCAAAAACATCATTTCTCTGTAGTGAAAATTTTCAAAACAATTTCTCCTGGATTTTTAGATGTGAAGTACATTACTGTTAGAAATAGTCACCCTAGGGCTGGCAAGATAGCTTAGCAGACCAAGCTAAGGGACGGGAATTTGACCCAGGGTGAGGTGATAGCACAGTGTGGTTTGGTTGACATTATCCAGATTATTAATCATGCTGAGCATTTTTTTCATGTTCCTGTTGGCTTTTTAATGTCATCATTTCATGAATGTCTACTTAAATTCTTCTTTTTTTTTTTTTTCCCCCAGAACCGGGGATTGAACTCAGACCCTTGCACTTGCCAGGGAAGCTCTTATTCCACTGAGCCATCTCCCCGGCCCAGATTTATTCTTCATTTTCAAATCAGTTTGATTTTTGTCATTGAGTTTTTAAAGTTGCTTCTGAATATCAATGTTCGTCTAGTTAAATCGTTTGCAAATATTTTGTCATTCACTAAATCATTTCTTCACTCTTGTGATTTCCTTTGCTGTGCAGGAGCTTTGATATTTAAGATAATATTATTTGTCTCTTTCTGTACTTTTTTCTTGTGCTTTTGATGCCCTTTTCAAAAAACATCTCTTGCCTCTTCCAATATCTTCAAGCATACCTTTCTAGCCAACTGATTTTTCACAAAGGTAATAAGAGCACACACTGGAGGAAAAAAAATGCTGTTTTCAATAAATGACACTGGAAATCCACATGCAGAGAAATGAAACTAAGTCCTATCTTTTACCTTTAAAAAAATAATCAAAATGAGCTAAAGATAAATGTAAAACCTGAAAGTGAGATTACTGGTAAAAATGAAGAAATATAGAGTAAGACAAGCTTTATCCGAGCCTTTGCTGGTTTTAAACTATTTATTCCCTTCCCATTGTTGTCCCTTCAGTAGCAAACTTTGTGATAGAGTAGATGTGGCTGCTGTCTCCCATTTCTTCATTGCTTCGTCTCTTCTTACTTTGCTTCTCTAGAATTTTCCAAGATCACCAAGGACACTCAGTGTTTAGTTTTAATGTACCCAACTGCTTAGTAAGTTTCATCTTTGCTGTTTGTGTTCTATTTCTTGAAACATTCTCTGCTCTTTTCTATTTATGGTTCTCAACTTTCCTCCTATTTATTTTGGTCATTCTACTTGCTTCCTGTAGTTTTTCTTCCTTAACCCAACTATGAAATATTGGGCTTTCCCCCAAGTTCCATTTGGCAGTTTTCCTCCCTCTATAAGTCCCTCAGTGGGTTCACTTATGCCTTTGGCTTACACTGAAGCACATCTGATAAAATGATTTACAAATCTACAATCCAGATCAAGTTCTCCTATCTCACTATGAGCTCAGACAAAGATGCACTCACCACAAGGTGATACACAATAGCAAAGTATCTCCAAGCTTGCATTTATTCTCACACCCAGTCAAACAGAAATTATTTATCTTTTAATCAGTATTCTATTTGGATATTAGTGAGCCCAAGGAGCTTCACGTAAGTCACATGTCCTCCTCGATGCAGAGGTAAAGTAGCTTTATCCCAAATATGTAAAATAAGAATTAGAGAGCAACAGAAAGCTGGAGAATTTAACAAGAAGAATACAGGACTGTTGAGCAATGTGGACAATGAGTGTTCTTTGCACAGTGTATGATGCCACTAGGAGTACACACCCTTTCCTGCTTTCCACAGAGACAAAGTTAATGAGGAAGGGGATGATCTGAGATTATGAAGAAAGAGGACAGAGCCCAGGCCCTAAGAAACCAAGAAGGTCCACACATAGGATACTTGAATGCAGAGGGAAAAAGGCAACAAGGCACTGGAAATCTGTGAAGACAGAGAACCAAATATGCACACGGGCATGCATGGGCAGAAGACCCTAAACCAAGGGCAGCAGGCAGTGGGAGAGTACAGAGATGAACAGTGGAGAAGGGCAAAGGAGCAACAGGACAAGACCACATACATTGTCAGACATTGTGTGCAGAGCAGAGCAGCAATATCTGCACTTTCTAAAATCTAAAAATAAAAGCTGCTCAGTATGATAAAAAATGTGCTAATATCCATGTGACAAAATGACATGAGATTAAAGGTTTGGATTAAGCTAATATTCTTGGATTGTTAATTTGACTGGTGATTCGGCAGCTGATAGGTCAATCTGGTGAAGGGTTGGAATAATTGTGTTCACACTCAATTATACTAGAGAATGTGGACAGAAAGATGTTCAGTAAAATAATTACTGTGTGTTTAAACCTCAAGATACTGAGAATCTAGATTGCTATAGTTGGAATCTGATATGACCTGCAAAGGTCAGTGTGTTAAAGGTTGGTCCTCTGGGTGATGGAAACTTTAGGAAGCAGAGCCTAGGAAGATGTCTTCTGGTCACTGAAGGTTCACTCTTGAAGGGAAAGTGGCACCTGGGTCATGCCCTTCCTTCCTTACTATCTGGTAAGCAATTTTTCTCACCCACCTGCCAAAATCAAGGACTTTAGTTCTTTATGGACAGGAACCTCCAAAACTATCAGTTCATTACATTTTTCTCTTTTTCCCCATTTTAAAAGTTAAGTTTATTTTAACTGATACATAAAAACATAGAAATTGTGCATGATAGTAACAATGGGAAGTTTCATTATATACTTACAATGTGTGGTGTTTAAATCCCATGTTTTCTTAAACACATTGTTTATTTAAGCTGACACATTGAAAATCTTTTATCTTTTTGAAATCTATATACATTGTTGTCATATGTAGTCACCTTGCAACTTAATAGCACACCACAATTTCTTGCTCCTAGTTCACTGTAACTTAGCATCCATTGCTCTATTATCAGCAATTTATAAGTTGATAATTTCAAGTCTTTTGTTATAATGATGAAAACCTTAAAGATGTATAAGTCAAACAAGAATAAAATTATAAGGGCCAGTCAGATAGCTCAGTGGACTAAAGTGCCTGCTTAGGCAGAGCATAGTGGTTGGGGTTCGATCCCCGGTGTGCCATGCTGGCTCTGCCCCCAGGCCACAGTGAGAGGTGACTGAGACTGGGCATGGTGGCACGCACCTTTAATTCCAGAGCTTGGGAGGCTGAAAACAGGAGAATCAGTATGAGTCTGATCTGTGTAGTGAGACCCTGTAGACCCAATACTAAAAAAAAGAACAAAACTATGAGATTGATAAATGAAGAAGCATTTAGGGAAATACAACAGTTCTTAGGACAAAATTACAAGCCTTAGAATTTTTCTTGAGGAACAAAAAATATGTTGCTAGGAAATATTTTGGTCAGGGTGTTATAAGAGGGCATCATCAATATTTAGAACTAGTATTATGAAAGCAAACCATGAGAGCAATTAAGATTTAAACATGCAGGTATGGCAAGTGGGATAGGACAAGAGCGTAAAGGTACTTGTAAACTCATTTCACACCAGCTAGAGAAGTGAAAGTGTGGCCAAGTAATTGAGAAGGTACTGTATGGTGTATGCAGTGATTATGTATGTGAAGATTATCTTGTTTAATGTATTAAGAGGTGCTAGGGAAGAGATCTTGGAGGAGAAAGCAAAATGGAATAGGCATACAATTAGTTAATAGTCACTGGAGCTAGAAAATATCTTTCACAATTTTTGTATAGGTCTTAAATTTATTGCTGATTCTGATTAGAATGAGCCCACTTGTCCTAACTTTTGGAGTGAAATCATCTCTAGGGATGAGTCCAGCAAAGAAACCGATACACCATTCAAACTAAATACACCCACAAGATGTCATCTCGGGGTAGGGTGAGGTGAGCTGTGAGGCTGGCTGAGACGTCACCAGATACCTACAGAAAGCCAGGTGTGACCTTACCTTGTAGGACTCCTCCATTGCCATCTCGGGTAGCTAGACAAAACGGAAAAAAAGGGCCAGCATAAGCAGGCTTGGCAAGGTTAGAGGAGACAGATGGTGGGGCTGAGCCTTCCTACAGGCTAGCATCTGAGACCCAGCAGAGTCTCAAAGCTGGGGCTGGGGCTGGAAGATTTGCATTTCTCACTGGTTCCAAAGAGGGGAAGGGCATGAGCCTTTATTCCGCATGCTCAGACGACCCAGAAGCAGGGTATGATGGGATTTGAAAGCAACCAGAGCTCAAATGTCTAGCACAAAATCAGGATTCTTTTTAATTAACAATTGCTTATAAACTAACATACAAATGGACAATATCTGGAAATCAAACCTGGTAGACAATAAGAGGAGATATGAGAATACACACCATAAAAAATTAAATCTAACTTCCTTGAAGTTGCTTTCAACTTGAAAACTTAGGGGACTGAAGGGAATTAGACAAGATAAGAACTAACAAACAGTTTAACCTTTGCAGGAACTACGTACTAGTCTTAAACCTATTTTTTAAAAAAAAAAAAAACAACTTTTTTCTCCATTGTTTTAAACTTAGATTCTGTCTACCTCTCTGTTTCATTCAAATAGTTTGGAAAATTGCATTAGTACCTTTTCCACCTACCAGATGCAGGAAAGTCTGGATATCTTTTTATGAAATCTGTACAGTAGACATCTCCTACTGAACAATACAAGCTAACACAGTTCCATAAACTAAAATTTAGAACAAAGTAAACAAGGCAAAAGTCTTTTTGCAATTTAACCCATCAATTATATGACAAAATTTTACTAAGTAGAATAAATTTTCATTATGATTAACTGGGGATATAAGAATGAACTTACCTCGAATCTGTGAAATAGATTTTGCAATTACTTACTTTGAATTGACTATTACTGTTTGAAAGTTCATGTGTTGTTAGAAAGTTACTTCTTCACTCAAACAACTACATGACATGCACAAAGTAGAAACTTTTATAGAGATACACCAAGTGAAAGTGCTCAAAATGAATTTCTTGTCCACTAAAATAATGGATCACTTTACTGTTTTTCTGTACACATTCATATCAATATGCAGTGATATTTTGGTGTGTGAACATGCTTAATTATGCTACCAACTCTTTAGTCAGGCCTAAATAATTTCAGCATCAATTCCTTGTGCCAAAGCAGTCAGATCCATTGACAAAACACACCAGATTAATCCATCCTTCCATCTCGTTCCATTCTATCACATGAATGGAAGCAGTCTCATAATTATTTTCAAATCAAAAATACATTAGATGCAAAATACACTCTGTGTTGTTTCAAAAGATACCCAACTGAATCTGACCCAATATGAAATATAAAAATATAAATTTCTTCAAACCAGAGTGTGAAAAGGAGAAATTTATTGAAGAATTCTAAAATATTTCTGAGTGCTTTTATTAGTAATGTAAAACAAGAAGTTCAACTTTATCTTCAGAAAATCCAGGAATATGAAATTTCCAGATTTGTTATTTTCCTCGTATATCTTCTCCTTACTCAGAAAATGATAGGAGGAAGGGAGGGGAGAGGAGGGAGGGAAGAAAGGATGGAGAAAAGAAGGAAGAAAAAGGGGAAAGAAGGAAAAAAAATAATTGAAACACGTAGCAATTCCAATGTATTCTTCAATATGTCCAGTAACACACATGAAAAACCTTCAATTCATTCTATTGGTTATTATAATAAGTACAATATAATCACTTACATCAGTCACAAATTACATATAGAATAGATTAATGACACAAAATTGTCTGTGATTGGTCCTCTTGGGCACTCACCACACAAGCACAAATTGGAGCTTTGTTAGCTCTGCCTGACCAAATCCTTAGGGAATGACAGTGGTATCACTTTGCCGTGTGCAATGCCTATTTCTGTACACTAAGGAAAATTTCATCAGTTGAGCCAGTATAATGGTTTTATTTCTTGTTGTTATACCCCAATATGCTTTTACTAACAAATATTTTCTCAGATTTCTAATAAAGTAGAATTTTCATAACTTGTTAATCTAAGAAAGTTGAAAATATTCAAAATGAAATAGATTTGATTGTTA
Source organism: Tympanoctomys barrerae (assembly GCA_002564285.1). Classification (NCBI taxonomy): domain Eukaryota; kingdom Metazoa; phylum Chordata; class Mammalia; order Rodentia; family Octodontidae; genus Tympanoctomys; species Tympanoctomys barrerae. The sequence continues at coordinate 21,252 of NDGN011473296.1, forward strand.
AATATTTCTAAGATTATAAACACTAATTTTCCTCATAGATAAATAAATTTCATATAGCTCTATGTGCCGAACCAGGGATTGGGGAAAATGTATACAATGTATACCATTTAACAATATAGCAACATAGTTTAAAATAAATGACATGATTATCTTATACAATATGAGATAATTGTATTCAAATCACTGAGAATAAACTCAGAAATGAAATTTCAAACTCTGTGTCACAGTAAGGAGAGGACTGAAGAGGCTTACATGTTACAACTGAAATCACTAACATAAGACAGTTACTAAAGCCATAGTCCTATTCCTATTCTCTTTTACTTTCTAACCCTAGTACATCTTCCTATGCCTCACACTAGCCTACCCTGAGATTTTTCCTCCATGATGAGGGTCAAGAAGATATTCAGAGTGCCAGGGAGATGGCTCCATAGAATAAGCATTTCCCTGGCAAGCACAAGGACCTGAGTTCAATCCCCGGTTATGCCAAAAAACAAAAAAACAAAAAACCGAACATATTCAGGAAAGCAAGCTGAGGTCAAAGCTCTTCTTTTGGAGACCTCTTTGATGCTTTTTTTGATAAAATTAACAAAGTACTTTTAGTTTGAAGAATGTAAGGAGATTTTCTCACTGGCATACATCAAGCACACATAAAAGCTACCAGTTTTAATGACTAACATATAAAGTGGAAAAATTGTTATTATTGAGACAGCATATAAACACATAACTTTGCAAAGGTATCTTTAACAACAGCATGACAATGTGTTAAATAGAAATTATTTTTCACTCATAATGAATTAAACTGGGTGTGGCTGCTCTTTGAAATATTGTGTTAGCAGAGTCTGCATAAGCACTGAAGACTCACTAATTCAGCTAGTATTTATCAAACCATAAATACATATCCAGTAGTAGATAATTTGAAAACTTTAAGTAATCAATCATGGAAGCTAGACAGGCAAGAAGAGAAGGGGAGTGGGGTGGGTTTAACACAGAACAATAAAACTCAGGAAAACTTTGGAAGAAGAAAAAGAGATGTTGAAATTCCTCAGGTAACTTTTGATAGGTATGAAGAACAAAATGTACTGAACTTAAATAAAATAGAAGTTTTAAATAAAGTGGATCATTACCACTCAGAGTTATAGAAATATCCATAAACAATGCTGCAGAATACAGTTAAAATACAATGATAACGGAAGCAGAGCAGAGGTGAAAGGCATCAGAAAGATTTAAGCAAATTCCTCAGAGAGCACATTGGCCAAGCAATGGCCGTGACACATCCACATGGCTGACACTGACAAAGGTT
>NDGN011473300.1:0-14160 GCA_002564285.1 Tympanoctomys barrerae
ACTCAGACCCTTGTGCTTGCCAGGGAAGCGCTTATTCCACTGAGCCATCTCCCTGGCCCTAGAATACTCTTTTTGCCAAAATCTGCCACTCATCCTCCCCCTCACCAAGCCTTGGGTGCCTATCGCAGGCAGAGACAACTCTACCCTTCAGGGTCCAGCAGGAACCCAGGGTCTGACATCTCCATACTCAGGCCTAGTGACTGTACCTGAAATGAGTTTTGAATTCTACCTGCCCTGACTGCCTGCTCCTGGTCCTCTATAAAGCTGTTCTAAACCTATAGCTCATAACAGAAGTCGTGCTTAAGCATCTGAGTGCACCCCACTGCCCTGTCTCCACTCCATACAACTCCTGTACCTGGCTGCCACCTCCAGTCATTGAGGGGGTGGGATGGAATGTCTTAATGGTCTGGCATGTCTCTAGATCTGGCAGTTCCTGGGCACAGCTCGTGCCTGCCAGATGAACAAGGTACTGTGCAAGAAACTTCCCTAGGGCCACATGTAGTTGTTTGTGCTACTGCAGAGTGCAAGGAGATGGCTGAGCCTGGAATCAGGGTGGGGTATATGTTATGTGTATAAGTGCCTTGATATAATCAGCTCTTAGTGAGAACCCATCTGTGTCCTCTGGAGGTAGGTATAAGGCTTAGCTTAATAAGAGCTACCAACCTCCTGCTCTGAACAGAAGCGCAGGGCAAGAAAGCAGCCAGGCCACATGGGAGACTTCTGCCCTTTATGGGATAGGGGCCTACCTTTCCATTGAGCCTTTAGCCTGGACTCTGCAGAGAATGAGGAGAAAGGAGGTGGCTCTGGCTGGCACTTACTCACATCTTTTCTCCAGGGGGGTTAGGTGGAAGCTGGAAACTGCTTACAATTGATCGGGACCTTATGGTGGCACAGTTCTCTACACCCAGCCTACCCCCAAGCCTGGTGAGTGTTGATGGGTCACAGGCTGGGAGGCAGCAGCTCTACTGGCTCAGAGGCAACCATAGCTTGTCAGTACATAGAAGGGCTGAGACTGACCCCCACCCAGCGTGGTCTATAAAGGTGGCTCTCATGGGAAGGCATTAAGGGCTATTGTCTGGTCTGGGGAAGTGACTGGTTCTCTGATATAGAATATAGGGAGATAGCAGAGGCTAGGACCTGAGGTCAGTGGGGTATGTTCACATGTGACTGTGAGCACTTGGTATATACCAGCTCACAGTAATGACCTATGCTGTGTCCTCTGGAGAAAGGTGTGAGGCCCAGCTTAGTAAAAGCTGCCTACCTCATGCTCTGGGGAAAAGTAGAAGGCAAGGAGGCACCCCAACCACCTATGAGACTTTTCCTTCCTCTTGGCAGAAAGTTGGCTTCCTGCCTTCTGCAGGGAAGGAGCCGTCCGTGTTGTGGGTGTCCCTGGAGGAGGCTGAGCCCATTCATGACATCCACTGGAGCATCCGAGTACTAAAGCCACCCCCAGAGCAAGAGAATAGACAGTATGGTAAGCTGGGCCAGGGCAGAGGGACACCTTGTCCAGGCTTCATGGCACAGAGCGTCTATGGAGACCCTGCCTTCTAGCTCACACTGTACGGTTTCCTGAGACTCCTTTAGCAGGTTTTCTGTTCTTTTGGTCTTGAGGAGTAGCACCCAGGGTTCTGTGCACCTGTTCTCTATATCAGAACTGAGTGCCAAATCATGTGGTAGGAAATTCAAGGCCCAAAAACAACAGGCCTCATCTAATACCTATTCAAGCACACCTTATCCAGAATGCTGTCTCTTCAGAGTGGGCTCCTTGACCAGGCTAGAAAGAACTTGAGGTTTCAGAGGCCCATGCGCCATGGTATGGGTTTCACAGGTCAGCCCTACACCTGCAGTTAGAGATGGGTCTTTAGCTGGGGAATTCCCAGGGAAGGAGCATTGGCCTTCCTGACTGTTGCTATCTTTCTGCAGCTGGCCTTGACTTTGAAGCAATCCTTTTGCAGCCAAGTAACCCCCCAGACAAGACTCAAGTACCCATGGTGGTCATGCCCCACGGTAGGTATCTAGGCTAAGCACCATGCCCTTCCTCTACCTTGTCTAGCTGGCCCTTTGACCCTTCACTCCTGTCTCCAGGAGGACCCCATTCATCCTTTGTCACTGCCTGGATGCTGTTCCCAGCCATGCTGTGTAAGATGGGCTTTGCAGTGCTACTAGGTGAGCAAGGAGAGACCCATAGCTCTACTAGGACTTTGGTGGGATGATGGGGTGATCCTGTTTTGCATAAACCCTGTGGCTGCCACTCACTTCTAGGCCTTTCTATGGGCCAGTTCCTTCTTCTATTATCCACTACCAGGAACTGCCTTGGCCTAGCATCTAACAATGTGGACTTAACTCAGAACCTCCATGGAAAGGAAGTAATCCCTGGGTAACAGCCTGGAGTGTCTTGTTCCTTTCTCTTGGCGGCTGATCTTAGGGCTTCCTTTACCGATGTGTGAAGTGGCGTCCCTGGGGCTGAGAGTGTTGCCTAACTACTTTGTCTGATCTATCCCTCACCTTTAGTGAACTATCGTGGCTCCACGGGCTTTGGACAGGACAGCATCCTTTCCCTTCCAGGCAACGTGGGCTACCAGGATGTGAAGGATGTTCAGGTAGAAGGGGGCTAGGGCTTCTGACAAGCTAGAGGGTGGGCTGTCAGGGGCCAGATGTAATAGCTGGTTGCAGTACACTGTGCTCTACCCGTAGTTTGCAGTGGAGCAGGTGCTCCAGGAAGAACATTTTGACACAGGCCGTGTGGCCCTCATGGGTGGTTCCCATGGTGGGTTCCTCTCCTGCCACCTGATTGGCCAGTACCCAGAGACTTACAGTGCCTGTGTGGCCCGGAATCCTGTGATCAACATTGCCTCTATGATGGGCTCCACTGACATCCCTGACTGGTAAGTGTGTCCTCCTTTCCATCCCATATTCATATATATCTCTACAGACCTCCAAGTTCCTGGGGCTTCACTGACTTGATCTCTTCATTTTTGGTGGTACGTGCCTATAATCCCAGCACTCAGGAGGCTGAAGCAGCCTAGGCTACATAGCAAGACCCTGTCCCAAAGAAAACACAGAAAAATTCTTTTAGCACTCTCACCCAAGTCCTTTACACAGAATACTGTCCCGCCCCTTTATCTGGAGACAGTCTCACGAGGTTTCTGAGTAACCAGGCAGGGATCAAACTTGTAGTCTTCCTGCCTCACCCTCCAGAGTGCTGGGCTTATAGGCATGCACCATTATACTTGGTCTCTCACAGGTGTGTAGTAGAGGCTGGCTTTCCTTACAACAGCGACTGCTTACCAGACCTTAGTGTATGGGCAGAGATGCTGGACAAGTCACCCATCAGATACATCCCTCAGGTACTTGGCCCACCTTCTCACCCCATGTCCCATCCATCTATCCAGATTTTGGGACCTAGTTTACCTCTGCCCCCTGCTTCCCACACACTCAGGTGAAGACACCGCTGTTACTGATGCTGGGCCAGGAAGATCGGCGTGTACCCTTTAAGCAGGGCATAGAGTATTACCGTGCCCTCAAGGCTCGGAATGTGCCTGTCCGGTGAGTAATACAGGACAGCCCTGGCAGCTGGGGGGCAGATGAGCAGGGGCAGATCCTCCAGACTCAAATGTTGCCGCCCAACCCCTACAGGCTCCTTCTCTACCCTAAAAGCACCCACGCACTATCAGAAGTGGAAGTGGAATCAGACAGCTTCATGAATGCTGTGCTCTGGCTGCAAACGCACTTGGGCAGCTGAAGCCCTGCCGTTCTGCACAAGTTGGTCGGCTCACATCACACTTTGCTCTTGGGGTGCTCTTGAGTCTGACAGAGCAGCAACTTCCTCGGCTCTAGACTCCATGGATGAGTGGGCAGAGGGATGTAGTCCTAATAAATGAGAACAGAGTCTGGTTTATGCTGGTACTTTGTACCATGCCATCCAACCATGCCACCAGCTCCCACCCTGATGTTTCAGAGACCCTAGGCCCTGGATGTCATAGCCATAAGGACATAACCTGCCTCCACTGTCAGTAGAAGGGCCAGAGAGAAGTTCAGGCTGCCTATCTTGGCCAACAAGGATTGTGCACTAAATTGTGTAGCTGCTTTACTGCTTTCCCTTCAGGGAGAAACTGCCCTACATCACCTTCTACTCCCAAGCGTGCCTCTGGAAGATGAGCGAACCCCTGCCCTTCCACAGCAACTACAGGCAAAAGTAGTTTCAGGGTAAGATCAGCCCAAGGCGTGCTCAAGGCCTTCAGGTTCTAGCAAAGAACCAACTCATTGCCTAAAAACAGGCTAAGGAGCAGTCTGCACAGGTATAAAGAAGAAAAGTAACTTTACGTCTGACCAGAATTTTTGTCCTCTTCAAGGCAAGGGATCAAGGCCAGGCCTAGCCCACTTGGATGACCTTGTGAATCCAGTCCACAAACACAGAGACACGCAGGAAGATGGCTGGCCATCCAGGCCGTGCACACACTCGGTTGGGGATTATAATTCCCTCCAGGACCCAGCAGTCATGGGTAAAGCAGGCAAGTGGGCCCCCGTAGTCTCCCTGGCAGGTAGGAGGACTCATGAGGATCTTTGGCTGTGGCAGTGACTAGCCTTTTTGGTAATGACATCATACATTTCCAGCCACCCACAGCCTCCCTGGGCTGCTCAGAAGCCCTACTGCTGACCTCACAGGCTCCTACAGGAGCCATCAGTCCCCTGGTGCACATCTCAGTCTCTCGTACACGTCCTCGGTGCTTAATATTACACTCCTGATTGGAGATGACATTCAGCAAGGCCACATTTAGGATCCTGTCATGTCTTGTACCTAGCGTGTGGGGAATGAGGAAAGGGGTAGGCCCTTGGGCACGATCCAGGGCTGGGCCTCCTGGCCTGCAGCAGCCCATGCCCATCCACGAAGCCCTTACCGTTGGTCTCACCCCAGCCTGCAATCTCACACATGGTTGCTGGAGGTACCTCATAGCGCTCAGGGGGCAGGCAGATCAGGGCCACACGCTGGTTCAGGGTTACTGGTCTTTAGCAGGAAAGGGGTACTCAGGACTTGGGTCCACAAACTCAGCCCCTCCTCACACCCATTTCACCTTGTCCACATACCTCTCCAGCTTGAGGAGGACAAGCTGGGAATCCGAGGGCCCACAGAACATCTGTGCCACTTGGACGTGCTGCAGGCCTGGGTCCCCAGGCTGTGGGTTCTGAAGTAGTGTACCCAGCCACACCTCATATCCTGTGAGAGCCGCACGGCTGGGAAAGGAAACTCTGCTCGTTCTCAACTCTCAGTCTCTTGCCCCATAACCCACTTGCGGGGGGAAGTGGCTGACAGGAGGACAGACATGACAGGTGGGACTACATCCCCAAACTCAAGGGAGGCTTACCAGGATGAGAAACATTGTCGGGCTGTCAGTACCCACTGCTCTTTCACTAGGGACCCACTGCAGAAATGCTGGCCTTGCCTGGAGGAGTGAGCATTAGAAGGAACAGTGAGTCCTGAAATACAAGACCTGGCATTTTCTAGTTAGGACCTCTGGGATCGGGCAGGTTCCCATTCCCACTGGCATCAGAGAAGACACAGCTACTTGTGCCTCACCTATTGTGTAAGCTGACTGTCCAGGGCGAGTTCCCAGGATGGCCACCCACTATGCGTAGCTTGGAGAGCCACTGGTTGGGCCTGTTCACCCTCTTGCCACAATTCTCAAACTGCACCTGGTCTAGGGGATGGGCAGATGGCTGCAACTCCTTGGATGGATGTCTGGACAGAAGGACTCCCCATACTCCTGGCCCAAGTATGTACCTGGTGGGTCCAGGATGGACACTGGTGGATCATCTGAAAGGCCAAGTTCACCCAGTTTGAGAACCAGTCTTTGGAGGTGGGGCTGAGTTAGGGACAGGGGAAAGTGTCTCTGGTTCTTACTGCAGCGATGCACGGCACAGTAGTCAAAGGAGATCCCTGGGTCAGTAGTGTAGCACCATGGCCCATGGCTGTCCCCATCTGGGTTCCGGCAGAAGTTTTCCTTCAGTTGAGCATGTGGGGCAGAGGTGGGTGTGAATCTAGGTGGGATACAGGACCATGTCAGGCCAATCTGTGTTGCCCAGTCAGGAGGCCTAGTCTGGAGACCATATACTCACTGTGGCTTGTGTGGGATTTCAGCAGACCAGCGCTGGCATGGGACACCCATACGGGTCTTGTTGACAAAACCTCGATACTGCTCCCCTGAGCCATGGTAGCAATCTGTGGTGGGAAGGTGGGCACAAGTGACCATCATCCCAGTCCCCTACACCCTGCCTTCAGGCATTTCCAGCCTAGACGTAGCACCCCTTGAGCCAGCCTTACCCTCTGTCTGAACATCGTCAGTGCAGCGCGGGATCTGATAGCAGAAGGCCACACGCATACCAGGCCTTGATGTAAAGCACCACGGGGCCTCTGAGCCATCAGGGTTCCGGCAGAAGTTTTCCCGGAGGTCCCTGTCAGGCACTTGCTTGCTCAACCAGTGGGATCACAAAGGTCCTCTAGCCCCACCTGGTCCCATCTCAAGCCACCTGCCAGCAACTGCCCTGTGCTTACTTGCAAGTGTATTTCTCCGGCCGGAAGTTGTGCTGGTGTGGGCTCTGTGAGTCCCAGCGCTGGCAGGGCACACCTGCAGAAGTGGTGTTGGCGACTCCACGGTAGCCTTCACCCTTCCCACGGAAGCAGTGAAAAGTGGCATCTTGGTGTGGTTGCACCTCGGACCCTGGGGCAAACCAAGCCAGGTTGGACCCTGAGAAGCTAAAACTGATTTCTGGGTCTCTGGTACTCTTCAGTTTTTGCTTTCCACCCACACTCCCACCCCACTGGGCCACACCCAGCCCAGCCATACCCTTTGGCTCCCCAGTTACCCTCCTAGGCTCTGGACCAGAGGCTCACCACAGCTGGGGAGATCGCAGAATTCACGCTTGAGCTTTGGGTCTGTGGTATAGCACCAGGGCCTCTCAGAGCCATCAGGATTCCGGCAGTAGTTATTGTTCAGATCTTTGTCTGGAAATCTAGGGGACAGTACTTTAGGCCTGAATAAGACCCTGGAACTCCAGCCCCTTACAGTTGTTTTTTATACACCTTGATAGATCTGGTAGTGCCTCTAGTCTGCCTCCTAAGCACATACTTGCCAGGCGTAAAGGGGTGTACATGTGGGTGCTGCAGGTCCCAGCGCTGACACTCGTGTCCGGACTCTGTGTGGTCCACCGAACCGCGATAATCCTCGCCATTGCACCAAACACAGGCAGCTGGAGATACAAGGCCAGGGCATTTCTGGAAGAGAGAGCGCCTGTCCCTCCCCCCAAGCTCAGTGCACCCTGCACCACTTACCCTCCCTGCAGGACTTGATGCCACAGCTCTGGAAGCGCACTGTAGGGTCTGTCGTGTAGCACCAAGGACCTCCGGGGTCTCCATCAGGATTGCGGCAGAAGTTTTCTTCCAGGCCATTCTGGAGTGTGGGTTTATATCTGAGGAAGGGAACATCACTACAGCACGTGCTGGGAGAAATCTGGCAGAAATAAAGGGACAAGCTGGGCATGGTGGCTCATGTCTATAATCCCAATACTCAGGAGGCTGAGGCAGGAGGATGAGTGCAAGGCCAGCTTGGGGTACAAAGTGAGCTCCAGGCTAGTCTGAACTGCATGGCGAGACCCTGTCTCAAAAAGACAAAAGGAAATAAAAGGGAAGATGTGTCTCACTTGTGGTCATTGGGGAACCTGTGAGTCCAGCTTTGGCAGAGCAGACCACCTACTGTCTTGGCCACAGTACCCCGGTACCTGACCCCTTTGTCCATAATGCATGTCCGAACATAGTCTGCAAGCAAGAGAGGAAAGGTAAACAGGACCAGAAGGCCCAAACTCTGTCCCCACCTCACTCTTCCTGGCAGCTACTTGCCTTTCTTTTGGAAGAGATCATAGCCCACAGAATGCAGTAGCCTTGTATGAGGCGAGTTCTGGGTCCATGGCAGCAGTTGGCAGCTAAGGCTGCTCATGTTGTAGTGAAAGGCACTGGGGAGAAAAAGGCACAGGGTTATCCAAGTTTCAGGTTCCCTTTCCTCCAGACATGTCTATGCCACTTGGCCAGCCACTCACCGACAGTCCAGGAGGGGCCCACAGCGTTTAGCACACTCTTCAGCATCTACCATATCCTGCGAAGACCCAGCTACTCCATGTAGCAAATGCTGCAGCTCTGTACCCCGAAGCACTTCAAAGTCATTCAGTGGTGAGCGCTGCCCTGTGGTGTGGGCACATGTCAGTGCATGTGTATTGACATGTCCTGTACTTTGTTCATTTTGGGGATCAGATACCAGACCTCCCGGATGGGCCATGTGTGTGCTTTCAAGAGTCATCCCTAGACTCTTGCATGAAGTGGAGGCAATAGGCCCAGATATGGTAGTAATCACTAGTACCTCTGCTTAGTGAGCCCAGTACTGCGCTTAGGTCTAACACATGTTCCATGAGAGCTTCAGTGATGCTCCTTGCTTGCCCTGTCTCATTTCTCAAATGAGAATGCTTAGGCTCTGCCCATTACAACAACCAGAAAGGGACCCTGCCTAGGCATTCTGACTCCCAAATCTGGGCTTCCACCTGCGTCAAACATATGCTAGATTAGATTCAGGAGTCCCTTCTTGTGCATATGCATCTGTGCTGAGCAAGCCATACACACGTTTTCCCAGAGCTTCCTAGCTCTGCTCAAAAGGCCAAGGTCACTGCTCTCTGCCCAATGGGAAAGTGAGCTCCTGACAATAACAACAGCATGGGCATAGAGAAACCCCTCCTGAAGACAGGTGGGAATCAGAATAGTACTCACCAAGGGCCTCCAAGAATGGTGTCAGAAGCAGCAAGAGTAGAAGCCACCCCATTCTCTTAGCTGGAGACTGCACTGTGACCCACCACAGCCCCATCCGGGAAGTTGTGAAACCTGTCCCGGCAGGATTGGGTGACTCTGGCTCCACACCTCCCGCTCCAGGTCTGTAAGCCCTTGACCTGACAGAATGTGGCAGAAGCTGGGTGGAGCCAGGCCCCAGCCCTTGGATCCAGTACAAGGACCCTCACTTCAATACAGCTACAGCCCTGAGAGGCTTTTCTGTCGAACAGACTAGAGTTAGGAAGGTTTAGTGGGGACCCATGAGGTACCCTGGTGTGTTGTGTGAAGACTCATTGCAGGACTCATGGACGTTGGAGTTGCCAGAGGCCTGGGTGCCAGCCCCTGGATGGTGGTATTAAGCTTCTCTAAGCTTCATTTTCTTCCTGTAAAGAATATCACCCGGCTGAGCCTCAATGTGGCCTTCCCCCTATTCCTGCCTTATCAGTTGGGACCAGCTGTTGGCAGGTCAGCTCACGCCCTTGGCAGCAGAGGCCACCACGGAGGCTCACTGCCTACTGGTCTCATTACAGTGAAGGTAAGTGAAGCCACCCACTGGGACTAAAAAAGAGTAGGGGTGAGGATAGCAGGAACCTCGGTGGGAGTGGCCTTTCAGACCTCATAGGCCACACACAGGGACAGGCCTTAGGGTTTTGAATTGACACAGGTAACCTCAGGATCCCAGTTAGGACACGGATTTTGGTCACCATTTCGCTGCAGGAGGGAGTCTGAAGCAGTTGAGCCCTCTGCCCCAAAACGAGGGGAAAAAACTCGGCGGAAGGTCTTGCTTAGGGTTCCCTTGGCCCCTGGTAGGAGCGGACCAGTGCGTGCGCGCGCACGGAAGGAGGCGCGGCGCGCGAGCGGGCGGGTGGTTTGGCCCTGAACGGGCGCCGTAGCTGTGAGGCTGGGCGGATGTTGTGCGCTAGTCGCGGCGGCCGCGGCTGGGGTGAGTGAGGGGCTGCAGAGCTCCGAGGGTGGCTGCCTTCGAGGCCCAGATCAGGCTAGGGTGAGAGCGTCTGCGCTGGGTGGTCACGGCCCATGTGGTGCGGGACGCGGGGCAGGAGCCGGCCTGACAGGTCCTCCGGAGTTCGGGGCCAGGAGGGGGCGACTTGGGGGAGCCGTGCGCTGCCCTCGGCGTCCTTGGACTCCCGAAGTGGAATCGATCCGGTTCCAAGCCTGGATCCCCCGGCAGGGCTGGGTAGGATCGCAGTGACAGGGAGTCCCAGACAGGAACAAGTTCCGCCTCTCGTCCGAAGGTTCAACATCTGACACTTGAGAGTACACGTCTGGAAGGAAAATTTGCTTCCAGCAGGTTTGAATGACGGCGCTCATCAGTCCTAAAACTGCGCTATTATGAGGGGCACCGCGCGCGAACGCCTACGGAAGGCTGGCGATGGGTGGCAGGGCGCGGGAGTCGCCTTACCGGGGCAGGCGTGGTGCAGACGCGACGGCAAGGGCCTCTTTGGGCTGATAAGAGTGCCTTGAGGAGAATGCCGTCCGAGGCAGTGCTGGGGGCTGTCATCCAGACAGTCACTTAGAATTTTCTGATGGTTGGATGAGTCCAATCCAGGCCAGCCACATGTGGCTACGGAACTCTTAAAATGTGGTTAATGTAATTGAGAAATTGCATTTTTTGTTTTCTGAACTTTGATTTGAATTTTAATACGCACATGTGGCCTCTAGGTACTGTGTTGACCATACAGCTCCAGATCGGTGAGGCCAGCACCAGGGACTTCGTGCAAGTTGTTGAACTGCTGCAGCAACATATTACTTGGGGGACAGATAGTGGTGGGGTGATGAGTGGACTCTGCTATAAGGGTTGGGCAAGGGTGGTACCTGGATGAGGTGGGAAGTTGGAGCAAGAAAAATAGGCAAGACTGTGGACAAGAAGGGGGGAACTTGGAGCTGAGGGACATAGTCACCCTTGGGGGAATAAGTGGGACTTGCAGCTGGAGATGGCCACATTAGTGATGTTTTGTGTTGATGGAATGCACTATAGGATTCTCTCTTAACATAAACTGGGTCCAGAGTGGCTTACAAAAGGGATACAGGGACTTGGGTCTAGGCCATCTCACTTTTGGAATTTTAATTCGGTTTTCCTGGAGCAGAGACATTTGGTTATGGTTCTGCAAACATAATCGGTACCTGCTGTCTCTGTGGGCTGTGAGCTGAGCCCTGAAATACCACGTGGAACAAGTTGTGGTCCATGCCACATGGCCTCAGACTCCAGCAATTCTCTCTGTGTAGGAAGCTAGGAGCTCCTGTTTCTCCTGTTGTAGGTTGATGTGCATGTGTGCACATGCTTCTGGCCTCACCTGCTCCCAGTCTTCCTGTCATCGAAGGACTGAGGTCAAGTGATAGGGCCCTTGGCTGGCTGTGAGTAGATAGGCTTTGCATCTTGCCCCGCCTCCAGAACCATCAGCTGCCCATGAGAGATGAAGTATGGCATCCAAAGGGGCAGGGATGTCTTTCTCCCGAAAGAGCTATAAGCTGACCTCAGATGCTGAGAAATCCAGAGTTACAGGTAAGGACTCTCAGGGCAGGGAGGATGCTCCTTGTGTTGGGGGAAGGAGAAGGAAGGGACATATGGAGCAAAATCCTAGATCTGATGAGTTTCAGGTCCGTCAGCACCCCTGTTCCTGTGAGCCAGCTCTTCTCCGTTAGTAACCATGGAGCTCTGCACCCAACGTGGCCGCTCTTCTTACCTTTGTGGCTGGCCAAGAACCAGTGGTCTTTGGGACTAGCGGGAGCGGAGTGGTGCTGAGCACATGCTCCTTTTCTCTTTTCTGACCTGTGACCCAGGCATTGTCCATGAGAAGCTGCTGAATGACTACCTGCAACGCATCTTTTCCTCTCCTGACCACGTGCCCCCCGCAGCCACCAGCAGGTATGCATCAAAGGGTAGCCTTTCCTACACTGCTGGGTCACACTGAGGCTGAAAGGTGCAGTTGTGGGGAGGGGCAGCCTGGCTTGGGTTGTGCTCTCACTCTGCTTCTTGTTGAGAGACCTGTGGCTAGAGAGTTTGCCACTGGATTCTCACTTGTTCCTCTCTCCAGCAGTTTCTAGATCCTCCTAAGGATGTGGTCAGAGAGGGGTGCCAGTGTAGTGCTTGCGTAGCACCTGGCCTCTACATCAGCATCTATCCCTATGTGTGTCTGTCCACACTTCAGCCCTACCCTGGCCCCTGTAACCTCCTCTTGAACTTGTAAAGTACAAAGTCCACCAGGCCTTTTTCCTTGCAAGTTTAATACATTCAAATTTAGTCTGAAAGTTAAATGTACACTTTACTGGAAACTGAAATAGAAGTACCTGTCATCTTATTACTGTACCATGGATATTTGAGTGTGATTCTTTTCCAGTTTCTTTATGTCACAATGTATATAGTTTGGGGTATGCTGTATAGAATGCTAAAAAAAAATTGTTACCTGTAGTGTTTTCCTTAAAAAGTTTTATGAGCTATAATTCACATTTAATAAGCTGAGTGAATCCAGAGTTTTTAATTTAAATTTTAACAAACCATTACCATTGAGGTAATGAACATATCCTTCCCTTCTAAAAGTTTATAGACATTTGAATCATATTTTTATCATGAATTATTTTTCCATTCTATATTGATTTTGGTGGGCACCTTTTTAGAGTTAGAGCAGTGTCATTGCCTGTTGTGTTTAAGTGGCCATGGTAGTTAGAAGGTTCTTATTTGTAGAACACTACTGTCTGCCTTAACCCCAACCCCAGTCCTGGCCTGTTCCCAGGGCCACTTGATCCCTACCTCATGTGATACCAGAGATGGTCCTACTGCTGCTAGTGCTGTGGCTGCCAGGAGGGAAAACACATGGCAAGGCCATCAGTTATAGAGATGAAACGCCCTGGGCTAGAACCTTGAAAATCTAGAAAGGATAGACAGGCTCTAGGGTTGGCAAAATGGGCAGTGCTGCAGGTATTTAGTGGAGGCTATCTCTAGCAGGCTTTCCACAGCTCTGTGACATTGTGCTTAAGGAAAGGCATGAACATGAGAGTGGCCCTCCCAAGCAGAGACCCACCCACAAAAACTACTTTTGAGGATTCATTGGGTTGTTTGGATATGTGGTTGACTTCAGCTTCCCATTGCATGGCTGCCCTCTACCTTGGGCTCAGCAAGAATAGAGATGGCTCTTTGGACCTCTCAACTCAGGGTCAGTGTGGCTTATAGCAGGGGGACATGTGGTCTCCAAGGTTTACTATAGTCAGCCTGTGGGAGTTGATGCTTTGACTCACCTGCATCCCCTTCCATGGACTACTTTTCAGGTAGATGAGTAGGGGTGGACGCTGAGATTAAAGGTGGAAGAGCAGCTGCTGACAGTGATGGGCTGGATCCAGATAGGTATCAAACTTCTGCCCTCCTGAGTCCTGCTGGTTGCTACCACCCCACTGCCTACTATTTTTAGCAATGAGCTCAGGACAGGACTGGCCTGCATAAGACAGTGCCCTTTCTACTCTGGGCATGCATGCTAAGGAGGTAGTCATCCAGACAGATTTCCCAGCCTCTTTGGACAGGAAAGCCATGTATGCTCTGCTGGCCAGCTGAGGGTACAAGACAGAGCCAGTGAGCAGCCCAAGACTGAGCCCTTCTTACTGCTAGGGCATGCCTATTTCAACACTGAAAGTCTGCTCCCAGAGGAGCCACAAGGGTCAAGAGCTAACCTAGGTGGCCTTGGTATTGGCCACCTCAGGGACTGGCCTTCCTTCCGCCCTACTTTTCCCAGCCATCATCAACTCGACTGCCTTTGAAAGTAGGGGGCATAGAGTATGTATTATTCCTTGGAATCTTCATAGCATATCTGACATAGTTGTTTTTCTCTTTTTACAGATAAGAGAATTAAGAGTTAAGGACGACCTCTTTTTTTTTTTTTTTTTTTTTTTTTTTTAACAGTTCCAAGGCACCAAATTGGGCTGGTTATAATTTTTAGTTTAGTGCCTCATCCCAGTCTCCTGACTCCCAGCATGACAGAGCTGAGGACTAGACAGAGTCATTTTTCTGGAGTCTAGGCAGCTATCCTTGGAAACTGAGGAAAGAGTAGGAGAGGGGTTTGGTATCATCTGGCTGATATCAAAGGCTTGTGGGCCCCTGGTAGCCTCTCACTCTCCCCAGGAAATTGCTGAACTTCCAGAACCTGCCAGAACGTCTGGACCAGCTGCTTCAGGTGGACAGTGAAGATGAAGAAAGACAGGGTAGGTGGCACCCTTTGTAGTTGGTGAGGGGATATACAATTCAGAGTATCCTATGTGTCTTTTTATTTATTTTATTTTATTTTATTTTATTT
>NDGN011473306.1:0-11480 GCA_002564285.1 Tympanoctomys barrerae
CAGTTTTTATTGTTATATTCATTTATGTTTGTAAATAACTTATTTTCAATTTGCAATCTATTTTAAAAAATGTATAAACTGGATATACCTTCAAAAAGCTGAAAGTTCTTATTTTCATTGGTGATTCTAGAACGTAGTATATATTTGACACTCCCATGTCACCAGCTACTATTCACCACTGGCTATCTTAGTGCACTCAGTACAAGGCCTCACGCTGACAGGAGCTGAGGTCAGACTACACAATAACAACAAGGCAGCCCTGGAGCACCAGGAGGTGCCCGCCCATGTTTGAGCTGGAGGGACTGAGGCGCGAAGAGCAGGGCCTGCAAGCTTCCCCTACCCGGAAGGCTTGCCAGCAGCTTCATTTCTGAAAATGACTACTAGGATTAAAAAAAAGTCAGATATGTTGAGCTTGTTATTTCATCTCAAGCAATGAGAAGGTCCCACTAATCCTGAAGGGGGTCGACTATGCTCTGCCCTGAGCAGGGCAAGTCAGTGGGACAGCGAGGCTAAGGCACAGCTCTAAAGCTGCCTTTACCACGGCTGGGAGGGTTTCTGAGCGACTACTGGATTTCACCTCCAGCATTCTCAGGGATTACAAAAAGAATGCTTTCCAAGAGTGCCCATGATCACCCCTATCAGCTTCAACATCCATAGCCCCTAAAACGATGAATGGATGATACCGTAGCGTTTGGACCCAACTCTTCAAAGTTATACAGGGAGCCAGATCTTCATATTTTAAGGAGGACTGAACATCAAAACGGTTGATTCCTTCTGATGCGTGCTACAAAAGACATTTAATAAATTAATTGTTCACACTTTAATTGTAAAAAAATAATACTTTATATCTTAAGCTTATGCACACCAATGAACAAAGACTATCACATTTGGAACCAAGGGTAAATTACCCATGGAGGTCTAAAGTTAACCCATGAAATTATTTTCCAGTAATATAGCTAAACGACATGAAAAGTGATGGAAAGGTCACAGCACTTACTATATTTAACTGAGGAGCAGTACATACTATCCCATGGAAAGAAATGGTATAATCAATATTGACATCACTGAGACTTGCCCACCAACGAGCAATACAAAATTCAATTGCTTTCCCACCCTGCAAAAAAGAGAATAATATATAACTCTTATTTTCCCCCAAATTACAAAATATAAATATTAGCTATTTCACAGAAATTATTTTTTACATCTAGGCAGACTATGAAAGCACATACAATACCAGCGAAAAAGTGAAATAGAATATTGGACCAAAAGAAACATAATTAAGAATAATGACAAGAGAAAGGGTATTGCAACTCTGTGCATCCCAACAGACCCAGTTGAATTTTGGGCTTAGAGGTGCCTGATAATTAAGAGAAAATGAAATGATGGTCACTTATACTTTTTCCCAGTTAAGAAAAAAATAAATAAAAAGGACAGAAAAGCGGTACACTCTCAAGTTTAAAAAGGTGAATTATAAAGCAAATTATCCCACACATTCTTAAGAATAGGGTATTAATGAAATAGGTCGTCTAAGAAAAGCCTCATGTCAGGTAATATACAGTACAGTGAGGAACAACACTGTAAATCAGGGTTTGAATGACTGTCAGAATCTACTTGATTAGCTCTTCTTGTTAAATTGTTCAAGAGTTAAAGACATGACTTTTACCTCCAAGATTCGATTTTAAGAATTGTAATTAAACTACCTATCTTTCTACTTCATTTATTTTGTCATGAACAAAATACACACTCCCAATGTTTTGTGGGTACAAACTATAAAGTGAAAGTTAATCTCAAATACATAACCTTTGCTTATACCAAAAGTCAAAGAAAGCTCTGGACTTCATCTGTTAGTTAAACTTACGAGGACAGGAAAAGCTTCAGTCAGTGTTCCTTTTTCAGGAAGAGAACAAAACTTATAGAACTCATGACTTCGATAAGCTCTTTGCTTCACAAGCTGAACTGCATGAAGAACAAACTTGGCTGATACCTCAGATGAACACGAACACACGGTGACTTCTAATAGGAGAAAGAAAGAAGCAAAATCTTAAACTGTTCATCAAGTGACTTCAATAAGGGAATGTCCATTTGTTTAGGGAATAATGTGCCCAGAATATAGTATGACACATTCAAACAAAACCTGCACACAGTGTACTTCCTTAAAAACAAAGTACAAGAATACAAGTACAAGAGGGTAGAAAAAATCCTTTAAGTGAACCAAATGGTATTAAAATGAACCACCACCACTGAGGTGCAAACCCCAGGGCACAGCAATCTGCCCAGATGCATACACTGCCATCTTGACTCGTATGCTGTGAAACCTCTCCTTTTCTCTGGTTTTACCCGAGAACCACAATCAGTGTCTGTAAGGCTGTCGCTTTACAAATCGCTATCTTGCCCAATGCCATTACCAGCATGACCCTGCTAACCTTTCCCGGTCTCCTCTCCTAGCACAGCTCAGCCTCCCGTGAGGCAGTGCTGGAGGGAAGCCAGCATCACTGTGCAGCAGGACCTACAGCTCACCTAAGAACACCCTCCGCCCTACTTCGTGGGAACTGAGTCAAAGCTCCACGCTGTAGTCCACAAGGACCCGTGTACACATAGCTCTCGCAACCTACAAAAGCTTTGCATTACCTGCGACAGCAAGGGTGAGTCAGGTGGCCCAAACATAAACAAATGATCAGAAGACAGTGCGGGAAACTTAAAAGAAAAGACAATCAGCTCTACCTAAATTAAAGCAGGTCTCACACATGATTTGTTTTCAACAAACTCGCAAAAACAGCTCTTACATGCACAAGTGATTTTACGAGCTCATTTTTAGTGAACAGAGAAGAAGTGCATCTTACATGTAAGCACAAAAATGCACCCTGGGGTCCAGTCTAAGTCGTCTTTACTAATGGCCCCTGTCTGCCACGCAGCACTGTGATGGGAACGCAGGTAACGGGTGTAAAATGACAACACAGAATCCAAGTCTAGAAGTATTCAGTAATGCTTTATTCATTTAAGTTGGCTTTATATATATGGGACACCGACACCGCAGAGACAGAACATATGGAAAAATAAATGGCCAAGACAGACTACCTTTACTTACCAGCCCATGTTGCACCCTCAGGAACCTCAACAAAATGCCTTCGAATCTGACCAGGTTTAAAATGCACATCTGTGAAGGCTAGGTCATAATGTGAAGATTCGTTTACTCTGAAAATTATCAAAATGATTGAATGTGATGAAATAACTATATATTTACAGTAAGTTCACTGCCTTAAGACTTTATTCAATGAATTCGAGAGAATAGTTCATCAGAAATAAACACTGCTATCTGTTACAAGCTTCTTACAAAATAGTAAAGAAAACATTAACCCTGTTTTGTAACATGTTAGCAGAGAGAATCTCTGGAAAACAGTACAGATGTTCCTCTACTTTGTTCTGTCATTTTACAACACACAAATACATTATAAAAACCTCTCTCTTTTGTTAGAGGAAGTTTCATAGCATCTACAGAATTTTCTAATTACCAGATTCTAAACTACTATGAGTTCTAGATATAAAAACCAAAAGTAATATTTATGTCACTAACATTATCTTAGAGGTATGAGTAAAACAGGTAAATTAAGCTCCTCTTGTATCTTAAAAATGCCCATGCTATAACACAGTAAAATAATCTACTTTTACAGCAAATCAAAGAAATAAAATGTTGTTGTGAAGCAATGTACTATATGTTAAACTCAAATTCACGGCAGCATGACAGACACTCAATGAGGGTTTACAATAGCTGAGGCACTTTTATGTGCTGCCCCAAGCCTAACAATAGTGAAATATGGTCCTTTGTCCTAGACAAGCTAGTGAGGAGAGGAAATATGCCAGAGACATTCAATACAGTTAAACTCTGGGTAGAAAGGAAGTGTTAGGGGTGAAGAGCACTTGGCTCACTTCCAGGAAACCCAGGCAAATTCTGGAAGGAGCCAGTGTGATCAGCTAATGCTCAAAGGTTTTATATACTACCTGACGTCCAGGGTATGTATGACAGAGCAATTAACTGCTGTCCAGTTTTCCCATATGTATGTCAAATTAGGTTTGATCTCAACCTCATCCTATGTATCTCTGGGGCTGAAATCTACTGTACACTTAATATTTAACTGAGAAACTAACTCAATAGAAACCTAACTTAGAACTGTCACTTGTTTTCAGTATTTTTTTTGTTTTTAGGGAAGGGTCTACAGGGTGTTCCAGGTCTCACTACTACATCAGACTCATAGTGTTCCACCTGTTCACAGCCTCCCAAGAGCTGGGATTACAGGCACATGCCACCACGCCCAGCCTTAATTGCCCTCTCAGCATGCGCTAGGGGCAGGGCTGGCAAGGGAGGCCCAGGGATTGAACCCCTAGCCCCTGCAAGCAGGTGCTTTAATCTGCTGAGCTATTTGGCTTGCTCTTATTTTCAGTATTCTCATGACCTCAATTTTACCCTTCACCTGCTAAACAATTTGTTTTGTTTTGTCTTCTACACTCTATATAATAGGCTTCACATAGGCCAGGGTAAGATATGGTTTCTGCTTGCAAAGGGCTTATGGGCAGGATGAGTTAAATGTTAAGTGGCCACATACTGGTGAGGGTGTGTTCAGAGGCATTTCAAAGCCATGCCATTAGGAAGGGACGCCCTCCATTCATGATGACTTGGAGGGAATCTGGTCACTTGAAGCAAAGGAAGCCACTGTGCCTATGCACAAAACTCAAGGAAACCTGAATGCCAGAACAGAAAGCTGCCCCAAATGTGAAACTGGGTCTACAGAATGACGGGGCACCGGATGGAACTATCAGCAGGTCATTGCTATTTTACGGAGCTTGAATTCGACTCTGGGAGCCATACTGATCGACAATTCTGCTGTATTACAAGTGAACCTTAGATCTCTGGTTCCAGAGGGGACAACACACACAGGTGTGAGTCTGGAGACAGAAGGTGACTGGACAGTAGAAGAGACGGGAGAAGGTCGTCCCAGATACAGGGGACACAGGACAGGGTGGCAGAGGCTGAAGTAACACTGTCAGGTCCTAAAGGACTCAGGTAAATGAAGGCGAGGCAAGGTCAGCACCAGCGACTCGTCAGAGGCACTTCCCGTGGAGGGTCGGTGGGTGCCAGGATGATCTGTTCTGGTACTGGGTTGGCTGCATGACACCCAAAATTCAGGCTAGCTGGGAGCAGAAGTTAGCTCTCATTACGGGGCTCTGGCCCATCATCTGTTAAAAAGTCCACATTATTCAACAAATAACCATTTACCACCCAGATGCAACAACAAGCTATGAAAAGCCTCTCACTTACTTTGCTGCTATAACTGCAGTGATTGGAACTCTGAACAGAGGGCCTGCGTTGGGGGAGGCTATGTCATAGCCACACACCTGCAACCAAGAAGGGCACGTTTCAACAGCCACGAATGCACTTGTAAAGAGGCAGTCAAATGGCACACCTTAGCTACAAAATAAAAGGGTGTTAAAATATGGAGAGCCTACATATAAAGTGCAATTGGTACTTAGGCACGTGATCACACAATAATACCAGAAAGCTCAAACAAAAACATTTACACTAATTGACTGAGACTAATGGGCAGATGAGCTGACAGGTACAAACTCCTAACTGTGCTCAACTGCAAAATGGCTCCAACTAGCACTGCAGACACGACTGGAGGTAGAGACCATGACAGCGTCCTGTGTTTCCAATAACTACCTTATGTCTAACAGATCCTTTCTTCATCTGGGTATTAAAGGTAACTAGAACTGGGATTCCCCTGAATTAAACGGAGGACAAATTATAGGGAAGACACAACTGGAAAGCCTTACAGTTTTGCTTCTCTTCCTTGTCTCCTTTAAGTAAGGATGCAATATGACATTCTTCAAGTACTGACTGCTTAAAAGAGCTATAAAATCTAGCAAATGGAAAGTTCTAGTTGTTCCTTTCCAAGAAAATAATACACAAGGAAATAATATTTTCTTACAAGAAAATAATACACCGCAAACACAAGTGGGGTATGGTTTGCTCCTAACTCTCAAATATTACACATTGAAAAAGAAGAATGAAGACAGCAGTACCTCTGTATAGTGTAATCCTTCTCGCAAGCCTCTGGGATCCACACGTATGTTTATGTGTCTACACTGATTCATGAGTTCCAAATGGCTGGGACACTGAACCCAAGATGAATTTGAAGTTAAAGCTAAATGAAGCTGAAGGGATATTTTTTCAGAGTTTTCTGGCATTAAAAAGACCAAAAATTAAAATTAGCACTTTTTTTCCATTTTAAAAAGTTCAAGCTTTTATAAAGATAATTTAGCAGGTTAGTGTGGGCAGCTGTAAAACGGCCCAGACACAAACATCCAAAACCCCAGCTTCAAATAAAACAAACACAGAATCTTCTAGCACACGCATGAGACCTATTCATACTTCTAGCAAACACTGCTACATCGTAAAATGTGGTGTTTCGGTGGGTATTTTAAATTACTATCTGCAGATAACAGCATCTGAAGACAGGCAAACCCAGGGATGCCCATCTTACACCTAAACGCGCTGCAGTTCTCTTTGGCTGCTCTTAGGCCCTACACTCACTAAAAAGCTATTTTATATGTACATAGTAAAATGGGGAGAGAACAGGAATATGCTATGTTACTAAGATTTCATAAACTGTGGGTCACCCAAGGACCACCCAACTGACTTCCACGGTAATACAGATGCTAACGGAATGGCCATGGGACTGAGATTCCTAACCGTTCTGGTATTTTCAAGTCTGTAACTTTTAAAATAAAACACTGCCTGCCCAGAACATCGGAGCATTTCTAGACCATGTACCATGCCTGGGAAGCAAAATGGGCCATGTCTGTTTCCCAATGGCCTACTGCTTACCAGTGTTCTCTGGAAATGCCGGCTCGATGCCAACACCATGATCTGAGGGTGCAGTCACCTGAACAGGGTCTCGGAGGTAGATGCCGCGGTTACTTCCAACAGTAACTGTAAAGCCTAATCTATTAGCAAATGATGTATTCTGAATGAGGTAGTCATAGGCTTTATCAACCTAAATGAAAGAACATAAGCAAGAAGACATACATGGTGGAGCCAAGACAATACTTCATTGCCAATTACCCATCTATCTTTCAAATACAGCAAAACATACACAAAAGTTCGTTTCTATATACAGTTCTCTAAACTGGCAATAGCTCAGCAAAGAGGGCAATTCTATAGTCTTATTCAAAAGACCAGTCCAGTTAGCACTGGGGGAAAACCTGCTGTGTCACACCTCCTTCAAACTGTTATCTCAAATGACCAAATGTAGACACTGACCCACGTACCATTATAACTGACCAGCTTTTCTTTCACTTTTCTGCTTTAAATTTACAACTTGTGTATGTTCTTCATGTTTCTGCATCTTAGCACAACAAATCTGTCCGTACTACAGATATACAGCCATACAACCTACAATTAATAAATGTTGAATAGTTGCAGTATTATTACCCAGCGATATCTAAAACATTATCTTAATGACTGGCCTTACAACCAGCTTTCCACACTGACAGTACCTGAATAATACCATGTCCTTGGGCAAATACTTCTATATTCTCAGCCTTCACTGCAGTGTTTTCTAGGGCTCTTCTTACTGAATGAACCGTATAGTCAACATTATTGGCTTTCAGACCTAAAGTCAACAAACAAAAGTGTTGAGACACTTTACTTCTTGAAGCCCTCTTCCTCCTTCCAGTATGATGACATGTAACCTCTCTACTTCACGTCTTATGTTTCCACACTCACACTGAGCAGTCGGACTCAAGTTACACCTGACTCAACAGAAAACAATGGTGCAGAGACCAGGGTTTGATCTCCGACCCCACATGCCGTGCTGAACAGGCCCTCGGGGTACGACGCATGGTGGCACATGCCTGCAATCCCAGCGCTTGAGAGGCTGAAAACTGGAGAAGCACTATAAGTCTGACCTGTGTAGTGAGATCCTGTACTAAATACATTAAAGAGAAAGAGAAAGAAAGAGAGAAAAAGGAAAGGAAAGGGAGGAAGGAAAGGAAGGTGGAAAAATTAAGAAATAAAGAAAGACAGAAAGAAAGAAGAAAGAGAGAAAAGCAAGCAAGCAAGTGCACAGACTGATCTTTGGGGCATTTATGCAAGCTATGCAGAGGTGATATAAATGTATGAAGCAGACACCTAGCTACACCTGAGTAACGTTTTACTTAAAACATTTCTGCTCAAACAGTATGGTTTCTGACAACAATTTCCAACTGAGATACAAGCTACAAATACCAGAGAGCTTCAGAAAAAAAAACAAAAAAACCTAAAAAATCCAATTACCCAAGAATCAGAATCTGTGAACCTGGATCTCAGAGACTAACTAGTATCTATTAAAAGCTTCCTGGCTGCTTCTAGCACCAGGCAGGTCAGAGCTGAGGGAAGTTATGGAAGCCACCAAGCTGCAGTAAGGGAGGACAGTAGTCAGTGACGACCTCACCTGAAAGTACCAAGGCGATGCCTCCACATGCATTGGGGGAAGACATAGATGTCCCGTTCATCAGCTGGGTCCCCCTCAATGTCCAGTTAGGAACAGAAGCAATGGCTCCTCCCGGTGCGCTGATGCTCACGCCAAGGGCCCCGTCCGCACTAAAGGAAAGGAAAAGCCGTTCAAGTCTGCTTATGGTGGACACTGACAGGCATGCCTAAAAGGCTGCTGGTCAGATCAACTGTATCCTAATACTGTGACTTATTCAAAAGCATTCCAAGTACTGACAAAAACCATTACCTTAAAAAATCAGTGGGGGTAAAACACCAAGCACAGCTATTTCCATCAGGTGGCAAAAAGCACTTGCATGTATCTGGGCTTATACGTGGCAGCTCAAAGGTTTTAGGCAAACAAGTGCTCCTACTTCTGGATAAAGGTACTTTTCTCCGTAAAAAATTTTTTAGCTTGTTTAAAGTCTAGTATAGTAAAATGGAAACATAATGTGGGTCAAATATGTAATTAACAGTTACTGAAAGCTACATTTACAAGGACCGACAAGCAACAAGTCAATTTTAAACTCCATTTTACTTAGCAGGACACATCCAAAGTGTTTACAGCCCGTAACTGCCAGGAAATGGAGCTCGAGCACATTCTTCTTTGGACTAAGTCTTTAACACACAGCTGCACACCTACAGCGCACCTCCATTCAGACGGACCTCTCAGGACTGCACGCGGCCCCTCGGGACAGCTCAAGTTTAACAGGACCATGCAGAGGAAGGCTTCGGGGAGCCAAGGTTAACGAGCTACAACTCTTGATCACACTGTCACTTAACACATGCTCCGTCCTGTCCCATGGGGGCCTGCTCATTAGCTCAGCTATTTAAGTGCCTGCTCATGCAAATGCAGTCAGGCCCAGGACACCGTGGCTCAATCCCCACCTTTAAGGCAGCCTGAGGCAGCCAAGATCAATCAATCAATCAATCAATCAATCAACCAACCAATCAACCAACCAATCATTCTCTGTCCCAAGGAAAGAATTCACATAATGATACATACTTCCTCAGAAAAACTGCTGCATGGCCTCCTCCTCTATAATTCCCCCAGATGAGTAAAGTTTTTAGTCTTGGCTAGACATATGAGGGCAATTTGATTTCACGTTTTCACAGAGCACTGAGAGCAAGGCACATGTCGAGACTTGAGTGATTTCTACGTTCTTGTTTGCACCACGTACCTTACCTACTAATGCTCAAAATGAACACTAGGCATTCTATAAGCAGAAGAAATTAACTGCAAACTCATGAATATGAACTACTTTCCACTGCCCTTTACTGGTCTGTCACTAGCATATGCAGCACTTATTGGTCATACAGTATTCCTAAGGCTTGGGATAGAGCTCAGTGGAACAGTGCTTGCCTGGCACACGTGAGGTCATGAGTTCAAGTCCTAGTATCTGGGGGTGGGGGAACATTACCATGTCTTTTAATGAGTACTCTACAAATGTTTAATAAACTGTCAAAGGGCCAGCCAAATAGCTCAGTGGATTAAAGCACCTGCTTAGGCAGATGCAGGGAAAAGGAGTTCAATTCCCAGGCCTGCCGTGATGGCCTTTGAGACTGGGTGTGGTGGCGTGTGCCTGTAATCCCAGCACTCGGGAGGCTGTAAACAAGAGGATCACCGAGTCCGATCTACGCAGGGAGACCCTGTACACCCTGTCCTAAATTAAAAAAAAAAAATTCCTCAAAAGTTAAAAAAAAAAAAATTAGTGGTACTTTCTTTTCAAATTACCATGTATAACAATTCAGCCCTCTTATGAGGATGTTATCCAATAATGTCTTTAACAGATATGCCACACTAGGAAACACCAGGAAATGAAGCAGATGTTGAATGTCTGATGGTCCATGCTTATGGAGGGATAATAGTTTTCAAAAGCACTATAAAATGGGTCAATGACTATTAGTCCATTCTATATTTTATGGTCTAATACACAAATCTAATAATTTAACCAAGTATTTACAATGGTATTTCACATGTATTAATAAACATGACATAAATTCAACTCTTAGAGCAAGTGGTTTGAGTATGTTTTAATACTAATTTCTCTCAGTTCATTCATTAAACTGTGCAACTGGTTTATGAATATGTTTGGTTTTGTTTTGTATTTTAGGGAAGGGTCTACAGGGTGTTCAGGGTCTCACTACTACATCGGACTCATAGTGATCCACCTGTTTACAGCCTCCCAAGAGCTGGGATTACAGGCGTGCTAGCACATCTAGCCTCAATTACTGTCTCAGCATGCCGCGGGCAATGGGGCCGGCACAGCAGGCCCAGGGATCAAACCCCGGGCCCCTGTGCCCGCTTGTAGGCGCTTTAATCCACTGAGCTATTTGGCTGGGCCCAAATATGTTTGTAATACAAGCTTTCCTTATAATTCACAAACCTTCTGCCATTTACTTAAAATAATTCTTTATGCACTTTCTGTTTTGTTCTTTGATAGTGGAGATTGAAGGCCGGGCACATGCATACTAAGCATGGACTCTGCCATAGGACTACCCTCCCAGCTGCTCGAAGAATTCTTAACACATTTATGGCAAGTGATTGGAAAAGGGTGGCTTAAACATGCTCTAACAATTTGTTTTTGTGCTGACTGTAACAGAAACTTAGTACTTTAAAATCAATTTTAAAAGCAACACATTTAATAATTTAAGACTTTTATTAATTGAACATAAACCATATAAGCCTCTTCTAATTTTTAACTCCTATTCACTCTTCTTCAGTGACATTAGCTGGGCTGAGTAAGGCAGTTCATGGCACTGGTACAAGACCAATCTGTCTGCCAGGCGCCATGGTGCATGTCTGTGCTCCCAGCCCCCGGGAGGAAGATGCAAGAGGAGGCTGCACAGAGAGCCGAAGCCCAGCCCTGAGCTGTGCAGTGAGACTCTATTTCAAAAACAAAATGGAAGAGAGCAAAACAATATAACTAGCTGATAAATCAACAGTTTATAATTA
>NDGN011473320.1:0-10734 GCA_002564285.1 Tympanoctomys barrerae
TTTTAGAACTCTAGTAGTATAGTCTGGTTATTGTGACACATAGATTTTTCTACACATGCAATCTATTGTGTCAGTATGTTAACGCCTACTTGTTTAAAGGCAGGAGTGAGAAGTGGAGCTCTGAAACATGTCTACTTATTAGTCTTCTATCCAATTTGGAAAATGTTTCTCCCCAAAGAGAGAAACTGTTCAGCACCAAGGCTATACACCCAGGTAATTACCTTTCAAGCAGTGTTTTTAGTAAAACTTCCAGGATCTTAGTACATTAGTAAAGCTTCTAGGATCTTCACTTACACAGAAAAATGCAAAAAGCAGAGAAGGAGGAAAATAAGGATAACTAGGCACCTGTTTCTCTCCACCTGAATTTCCAAAGGTGTGGCGGAGGCCATTCTGAATGACATTTGAGATCCCTTCCATGCTGAAGCGCTACAGGCAGCAAGGCACGGCCCAGCCAAGAAGGACAGAGAGAGAAATTCGAAGACTGTTAGTAAGAGTGTACCACGATGACTCGCGTGCCCAAGGGACAAGCAGTTAGGAAAGGCCACTCCCGCCTCAGAAAAAGCAGACACACTCGTGCTGTCTCCACGGCGCTCTCGTTTCCATTCCTTTGCAAATCAAACACAGAAGTCAGTGCTTTTATGCTACATTTATGAAGCTTTTTCCTGATGGAACTGATAAATAAATTTGTTCCCATGCAAATGCTGTCATTTGTAGACAACACCGTTTCATACAAAATTCACCGTATAATTTTCAAAATAGTACTTACATTTCATCAAGAGTCTAAAAAGTCACCACTACCAATATGCATATTTTCAGCCTATGTTTGCATACATCCTGGGGCTGTCTGGAGAACTTTAACCTAACCCTTGGCAAATGAAAATGCTGTCACTTTGGACACCCAAGGACTGCCTTCCGCTCAGTCTCCTGGCACCTGTGTGACCTGGAGGACAGCGCGGGCTCCCTCAGCAGGAGCGGATCCAAGTCACCAGATGAGCCCCCAAAACTTCTGTAGACTCTGCACTCCATTTCCAGGAAGCAATTCTAACTTCTTTCTCCTAGCAACCTCCAAGACTTCCTAGAATTCATTGTACTGAAAAAAAGAGTGTTTTTTCCTAAACTACTTATCTTGATTTGTAACTGGTCTGTAATGTCACCAGGCACCATGGGAAGAGCCTAGTGGCGCCTCTGCAGCACTGAGTCCAAGCGGCAGAGGATTCCTACCGCATGACTAACCAAGGGGCAGGCAGCGGGGCAAGGAGCGGTAGCCTGGGCCCGGGGGGCTTCCTCCTGGGGAACAGTACAGGGAAAGGGGACCCCCACACACAGTCAAGGAGGCACCCTCCAGACCAATGTACCCAGCCTGGAGAGAAGGCCAGCACCCAACACAACAGTCCCCGCCCTCGAGAAACGTAGAGCTTGGTCCAGGGTTCTCAAAGTGTGGTCCAGGTAGATCCCAGGAACTTCCTGAAATCTTCTCAGCACTCCACGAACCCAAAATTATTTTCTTAATGCTATCAAGATTTAATTTGTCTTTTCATTCTCAACTTCTCATGACCTATAGTCAAGTATTTCAAATAACAGGCTGAATATAGGAACCAATGCGAAACCCTAGTTGCCTTCAATGAAGCCAGACACTCGAGACACTGACAAAAACACACAGCAATGACATTTTTCTCACTAGTTTTTTAAAAACTATAGTCATTTTCATAAAAGGATGCAATTTAAATAGGAACTAATAAATTCATTATTAGTATTCCTAGTGAATTTATACTTTAAATGTTGCTAGTTCTCATTTGAAAAGCAGTCAACAGGGCATGATGGCATGTGCCTATAATCCCAGGGCTTAGGAGGCTGAAAAGCAGGAAGGATCACTACAAGTCCCATCTGTATAGTGAGACCCTGTAGATCCTGTATTAGATACATTTTTTTAAAAAGCAGTCAATATTGATCAACACAGTGCATACAGAGGTCTCTGGAGAACTCTAAAAATTTTAAAAATATAAAGACAACAAAAAGCTAACAACTACCAGAAGGGCTGCGCCCAGCTGAGCTGCCCATGGCCCCCTGTAGCACGCACATCACCCCGTGGCATTACCGGAAATCCGAGGCCCACAGCGGCTGTAAAGAGCGCGTCCCTCTACCTCGCCCTCGCATCTCACCATCTTCCCTACCCAGTCCTTCCCAGGTCCAGACCTACACCCAGGCTCTGCTTTACAGGACCCAGCTGTCTGGTCGAGGTATTTTGCCCGGTTACTCCTCACTGAGGGCAGAACTATTACCTTTGATGAACAAGGCTACTTGTACAAGGAAAAACTACAGATAACAATTTTCATAGATCTCTACATGAACAACATAACTTTGTCCTCTTTTTTAAACAAATCATCCAAAAAGATGACATTTTAGGCTCCAGAGTCTGCAATAAAAATTATAGGAAATGATTTTTCAATAAACAAGTTGGCTCATTTTTTTTAAAGTCTGTTGAATGCGTCCTTTGAGAAGAAACAAAGAGGGAAAATACTTATTTTCAGTCTATCATCTGCTTTTACTCTCCAGGCATATTAAAGCCAGATATAAATATAGAAAATCTCAAGCAAGGTAAGAAGTTTTAGTTCACATACTAGGAAGTTCAAGGTACACTTTACATGTGGACAACACATTCCAAAAATGGTATCCTTATTTCATCAGCCAGAAATCTAATTCTTTTCACAAAAAAAGAAGAGAATACTGACATGCTTTCAATTCGTAAGCTACATGTGTGAAAGCTGCACATGATGGAACACACCTGTAATACCAACACTGGGAGGCTGAGACAGGAGTACTACTGTGAGTTCAAGGCCAGCCTGAACTACAGAGTTAGACCCTGCCTCACACACACAAACAAACAAACAAAAAAAATGTGGTTTAGGTTTTCCTAATTAAACAAGCAGCTATGGGCAGTGCTAACTCATTTCAACTACTAGAAATCTGGCTCCTTGTGAGATGACTGATGCAATCAGAACTCTAGGTTTAGTAGAAAGAGGGGAAACAACCACAGGAAGCCAGGGCAACTCAGAAGAATGCACCGCCAAGGACTCATGGAGGTACGGCAGTAAAGGAACAGTCTCTCAGAGAACTTCTGCCCTCGCTGTTAATGGTGGCTGCATCCAGCGGTTTGGCCCACAGGGCTCCGCTGGCTCCGGGACCTTCAGCTGCCGAGAGATGCACTCGGGAAGCAACACAGCACTCAGCAAGACTCTGCTGCCTCTTGCTCCACTGGGACAGTTACAGAACAGGCGGCTCAAAAGGCTTATGGGCAAACAAGCAAGATGACAGAGAAAACATGTCCTCTCTTCGCTACACTCTCAGAATCCCCCCTCAAGTGGGTCTTCCCTACCAGCAACTTCCATTTCCTAAGCCTGCAACCTTCTCCTCTCTCCAGCTTCTCTTCCGACAGCTCTCAGCCATCTCCTTTTCTGAGGCTGAAGTCCACCAACACTTCCCTCACCTCTTGGAACCTCCTTTCCTGAACTCCCTCCCCAGATTCTCAATACCATCCTCCCCTCTCCCTGCCCGGTACTTCTGAGAAGTGTCTCCTTCACTGTCCATCTCATTGGCAAAGTGTTCCCAGAGTTCAGTCTCTGGTTTTCTCTCACGTATTCCTTCAGGACATTACCGCTCAACATTTTCAACTTCTCCCATCCATCTACAGATCCACTTTCCTAATAACATCAAAGTGTTTCAGTACAGAACTGGCACGTGGTAAGGTAAACCTTAGCTAACTCTGCTGTGGTGTTCTTCCTGAGCTTCACATTTGCATGTTCAGCGGGCACCTGCATATCTGTACCTACTGTGTGTTTAATCTGTACCTACTGTGTGCGTTATGGCCCACTGGACGTGTCTATATTACTATCTGTAGTCCCTAAAACTCATCACATCCAATCCTGAATTCCTCTTCCCTCCCACACTGAGAAACTAAAAAAAAAAACCTGTTCCTTCTTCTGCACTCAATTCCTCATTCATTTACTGATTCTTTCTAAGATTTATGGAACGAGATACTCCACCGTGGAACAGGGATCCAATGTGAACACGTCAGTCAGGCCCTTCTCACCCTCCTCATTAAGTGCCAGCCCAATCAATGCACTGGTGACACAAGAAGGTAACTTCAGACAGCACGTGTCCTATTGACGAAACAATTAAGGCAATGAAAAAATGGATGCTGGGAAGGAAGACAAAAGCTCTCTAAAGAGATAGGTGACACTGAGCTGGGACATAAATTATATACTCATCCCAGATGAGTCACAAAGCACAGTGATAAAGGAGGCCTTCTAGGAGAGCAAAACCAAAAGCAGTCCAGCTGGCCAGGGACATGGTCACCCCACTGCCACCCCAGTTTGGAAGCCTTATTACTGGTATCCAGGAGAATGTGACACAGTAGCTACTTCGTATCCACATGACTTTCCTGCCAGTAAGAAGTTGTCATTGCCCTGATCCTTTTCCTCTTCCCCACTTTGTACGCTGGGCGTGTTGGACTGGATGGCTTCACCCTGGGACTGTAAGAGCATCCACAGCAGATGGGAAGCCCAGGTGGCCCCCAGACACTGGGCTCCTGAGGAACAGCTGCGCTGCCCAGCCAGACTCACCCTCTCCCCTTGGAGAAGGAACAATGCGCTTGCTGGACCTCACCTAGCTCCTCTCCCACCCCCTGGTGCCCCAAGCAAGCAAGCCTACTGCCTCAGCAGCTCTGAAATGCCTCTATTTCTCCACTTCCTTGGCCGAGCTCTTAGCCACCTGGCTGCACCAGACTTTTTTTATAATGTATTTGGTACAGGGTCTGCAGGGTCTACAGGGTCTCACTATGTAGATTGGACTCGTAGGGATTTTCCTATTTTCAGCCTCCTAAGCGCTGAGATTACAGGGTGTACCACCACACCCAATCTCAAGCATGTGCACCCCGCGGGCAGGGCCCGCAAGGCATGCCAGGATGGAACCCAGCTGCTGTGCTCTGCCTAAGCAGATGCTTTAGTCTGCTAAGCTATCTGGCAAGCCCTGCACCAGGCTCTTAAAGGACTCTTATCTGCAGCCAACTCTCTCCAGGCAGGGCTCCTTGAAGTAACTCTGAAGTTACTCTTCAAAAAGACAGATCTGAACATAGCACTCCCCGGCCCTCCAGAGCCCCTTTATGGTTTCCTTCCAGCTCTAAGTAACGCCAATGCCTCAGAATGGCAACTGAGCCTCTGCACGAGGTACTTCCTCCCTTGTCTTTCCACTTTCTCCCTCAGCTTCTAGCATTAGCCAAGTGAACAACTGGCAGTTTCCCGGATGTCCAAGACCCCTCCAAGTGGCTGCACTTACACTCTGCCTGTTCTCAATCTCCCAGAATAGGAAACTAAACGAGGAACAATGGTGACATATGCACACCTCCACCACGCAACAGTGTCAGCAGAAAACAGTGGCTGTGGGGAACACAGTAGCATTCACACTGCACTCCAGGGCTCTCGACCCTGACGCCGCTGGCATGTGGAGTCTGTGCTGGACAGATCTGCAAGCTGCGGAATGCTGGCTAGCATCTCTGGCCTCGGCTCCCCGGGGTGCCAGCACTCACCCCCACCCCACTCCTGCCTCTCTGCATTGCACCCAGTACAACAGTGACCAATGTTTTCAGACACGGTCCCTACGGAGAACAAAACTGGCCTGGCTGAGAATCACTGCCCTGAAGTACAAGAGACAGTTTGTCATCCCAAGCCTTATCCTGTGGCCACACGCCCCTAGAGAGATGAAATCCATTCTGCATCCTTGGCACACACATTTCGAATATACTTGGGGATCAGTAAATGTTTGTCTAATAGGAGTAGGAAAACATATACTATTTTTTTTTTCTTTACGAGTCTCACAATGTTGCCCAAGATGGCTTCAAATTCCTGGACTCAAGTGATCTGCCTGCCTCAGCCTCCTGAGCAGCTGGGACTACAAACAGGTATCAAGCAACAAAGGAGAAAGACAAAGGAACAGAAAAATAAAGGCAGCATGCATAGGAAAAAACAGAAAAAGCACCATACAATAGACTCTGCTTTACAAATGCTTCATAAATTTCAAAAAATAATAAACCCCTTTGGAAGGCAAAATGAATTTTAAAAAGATAAAACCTCAGAGGCAGGTTAAATTTCCTCGTTAGTAGACGTCACCTCATTTAGAAATGCTCCATTTTCAACCCTTAGAGCAGATGCAGTATTATTAGGTGCTCGTGGTGCTTAACTAGGCCAGAGGGAAGATTTTTCTCTCTGCCTAAATTTTATAAGGAGAAGGAGAAGAAAACTGAAAAAGGGTGGGGCAAGGGTGCGGGCTGAAGGATTCTTTTTGAGCGTGTCTGACTGTACAAGTACCACAGACACCTAAAGCGAGTCTCAGGGTTATGAGTGCTGGATTAAGTGACAGACATTAAAAGTGTGTTAGCTTAACGAAAATAAGCCATTAGTTAAAAAGCTAGATTGTCACATATCCATTGTCCTTCCATTCAATCTATCCAGCCCCAAACGTATGGAGCCAAGAATCCAAATGCCCACCCTCGAGGTGAAGAGCTGGACTACATCCGGATTCTAAAGCTATTCTGTAACCTATGCATGCATTTCCCAGGGCATCTTGAAGAAAGAGTTAATAGTTGTATAAACACCCTTCTCAGAATGGAATGTCTGTTTAAGCCCATCTATGAGCAGGAAAATGATTAAGCACTGTACTATTTACTTTATTGTTGCCCGCACTCCTGATAAAGTGCCCACGGAATATGGCAAGGCCAAGGGAAGGACACAAGGCTTTCAAAAACAGTGCTTAGCCTGAGACTATTCACAACTGCCTCGCGATCGCTTCCTTCCCTGGCCCACACGTCTTCCAAGTCTCAACCTCAGTCATTCTCTGGAAACTTCGCAGACAAAACCAGGAGCAACAAAGTGTAAACAAGATATAGATTACAAAAAGACTATTAAAACCTGGAAGACAAGAAATAGGCCAAGATCTCCAGGCCTTGACAAACGAGCCCGCAGAGCTCCGAAGAGCTGAGCCCGCGCCAAGGCCCCACTCTGTGAGGCTCCTCCATCCTCGCTTGCGCACCCCACGCACACCGCGCATCCCACGCACCCAGCACACGGCATCCTGCGAGCTTCCCTCTGCTCCATCAGGAAGGGACAGCAGCTGTGATAGTTACATTCTGGGGTTGCTAGGAGAGTGAAATGAGATAATCCACANGTGAAATGAGATAATCCACAGGTGAAATGAGATAATCCACAGGTGAAATGAGATAATCCACAGGTGAAATGAGATAATTCACGAGAGCACGTAAGTGCTCACAAATAGTAAAGAGCTCAGAAAGTCTCTTAAACACAGGCTAGGACGACACTGTGGAGATCACTCCCGAAGTGGAATAATCACACCTTTCTGCTTTCTCCTGAACTGCAAAATACAGTCCATCAGGTTCTCCAAATATACATAAAATTGCCACTGATTACAGGATTCAGCCGAAAGGAGGAGGGGGAAAAGACAAGATATTACCTTCCCTGGCTGGCTCCAGAGACCAGCCAGAGCTGAAACTGCAAACAAGTTAACAATTTTAGGTAATTCAAGGTCTCTCTGAACTAAAAATATTTCACAAACCAAAAAGCAACAAGAAGCAAACGCAAAATTGCAGCCTGTCCCCTTTTCAAGACGACTGAAGTATCCGCTTTGCTTTGCAAAACATTCACCAGCTCAAGTGATTTCAAAAACAGCAACATCCAGGCAGGGATAAGGCAGAGTACCACGGAGGCCACGGAACTCCGTGAGCCTGCTGCCGACTCTGCCCCGCCTGGGCCTCAGCTGAACCCGCAGCCCAGACGGCGGCAGGCCAGCCCGGCCTCTCGGCAGCCTCAAGCTCAAGGCTTAATTAACATCAGAGGAAAAAAGTGAGCAAAAGCAATTCAGCAATACTTCTCCCCTATTATGTAGTCTGACTCCATTAATTTCTTTATACTCAAGATGCTCAAAGGAAAGGGAAATTAACGCATAAGCCTAATTATTGTTCTTTATAAGTTATATCCTACTCAACAGTTCTCATAATTCTCAAATATTAAAATAGACTGAATTTTAAATAAAACTCAAAATAATCAAAACATGAGAAAATATGGACACAATTAAGTGTTCAAGAAAACAAAGTGAAAATATTCAAATAATTAAGATAATTAAAAGATAAAAATACTATCTCATTTTAAAACTTTAAGTCAAATAGGTTTGATGCAAGTAAGAAAGCAATGATAAAATGAATTCCACCATTCCTTATTGTTGTTGTTGTTGTTGTTTTTTGGCAGAGTCTTTCTCTGTAGTCCACACTGGCCTTGAACTCACACAAATCCTCCTGCCTCAGCCTCCCAAATGCTGGACTGCTGCAGGAATACACAATATGCCAAGAGAATCCTACCTTTTAAAATAAAAAAAAAAAAAGCCTCTAAGTAAATTAGAAAAATATTCATTATTCAAAGGCAAAAAAATACTTGATGTTGTTTTGGACATTAAGTACCTATGTCATAAGCTTGTTCTCGGAACAGAAAGATATGACACAAAAAGTAGGAATGAAGTAGGAAATTAGGAATTGAGTAGAGTAGTATCAACTAACTTAATATTTTGTAGCTGAAGAATTTATACCTTTTTATGTAATTTAACATAAATGTGGAAATTAATTATTGCCAAACCTTCTCAAAGCCAGACTAAAATAACTAATCATAGCGATTTTATAAATTATTTCCTGGTTCTTATGGTTACGCCAAATACAGAACAAGAGCACAGTGTTCTGGACCATTCTGGCTTCTCTGTGGACCCCGATCATGTTCTCTCAAAGACACAGGAACTCAAGAATGGATTCACAATACTTACTACATTAACTGCTGGGCCACAGATGACCACTATTATCATCACTGCAAAATACAAATAATACATCCAAAGCTAGTAGAGACAGATTATGTCTCTAGGCAATGTTATCTTTCATAAATTTATTTCATATCTAAGAAATTGACAATCCATAGTTTAAAATTATGAAAAATAATCACTATACATCCAAGTTTCTCTCTACTCCACAATGGCCTCCCTGCCCTAATATATAAATTTTTAGCTAATGCTCTTTACAATAAGGAAAAATGCAGAGAAACACTATCAGTAGTCTCAACAAATGATTCTTGAAAATATATTCACGTTTATGTTCAAGTACATATATACGGCAGAATTTGCCCTCTCAAGTACCATCATTTAGAAAAATGAGAGATATGTACCTTTTCTACTTCTCAGTCATCTTTTAAGTCACCCTGTATTAGGGTGAATAAATAGTGTACCGAGGACTGTAAACATTTTTAATTCTGTGGTTTGTCCACAATCTAGAACCAACTGGCCCACAGCTCTCTTCATCTAGCTAAAGGGTCTCTCTCTCTCTCTCTCTCTCTCTCTCTCTCTCTCTCTCTCTCTCTCTCTCTGTCACACACACACACACACACACACACACACACACACAGAACACAAAGGCCCCTCATTGATCACAGACCCTACTATCATATAAGCAGCTTGGAGAGGGCTTGGCCAAGGTGTCACTTTTTTCAGGTAAAATTCAGACTGCTGCTGATGGGGTCTTCAGGAAAGGAACCAATACACCAACCCTTAGGATAAAACAAGGCAACATTTTACCTAACAGTTCAATGACTGTTCAGTGGCACAGCACCTGCCTGGCAAGCAGGAGGTCCTGAGTTCAATTCCCCATACAAAAAAAAAAAAAAAAATATTGCCCCAAACTAGGCAACAGTTTATAAATAAATTGTGGACACAGTGTAGTGATCTTTTCACTTATACAAAGTTACTTAAGTGGAGTTCACATCTTTTTTCCTCTCATTTTCAACTTTAGTATATCAGAGGTTGGCGAACTTTTTCCTATACAGAGCCAGAGAGAAATCATTTTCCACTTTGCAACCATTTGAGTATGTCCTAGCAGCATCAAAGCAGCCACAGGTGATATGCAGATAAGTGGATGTAGCTGGTTCCAATAAAACTTTATTTATAAAATAGGAAGAGGATGAAAAAAATAAAAATAAAAAAAATAAGAAGAGGATGGATTTGGCCCTTGGGTAGTAGTTTGCACTCCCAATCCTTGGTTTAAATAAGCTAGGCAAATATGTAAATTTAACTTTTAAATTGAAAAGAAGAAGAGGAGTAGGTCCCTGGTTTGGCTTGTTTGTTGGGTGGCTGGTTGGTTTTAAACCAAAGCCACAAATTCAAGCAGATGTGTAAGAACAGCTCCTTGTAGACTCAGATTTAGAATAACTTCAGGATGATCTAATAGTGGCTGCCTAAATAAAAATAAAGCTCTCTTACTGTGGTCAACTGTGGTCAAGATTAAATGAAAAACTATTACTTGGGGCACAAAATACATTAGCTATTAGTGATAACACGAGCTGAATGAGTCATAAAGACAGAAAACGGCATCTGTGGGAAAAAGGTATGTATGAGAAAGGATATTTATTACCTTAGCTCTAGCTTTCTCCCATTCCTAAGCAATTATCTTCTTAACCCCCATCAGCAATATACTAGAGTAATACAGTTTGGTGGGGTTTTTTGGTATGTTCTACCAGGGATTGAACTCGGGACCTTAGGGTTGCCAGGCAGGCATTTATGCCACTGAGCTATCTCCCCAGCCCCTAGAGTAATATGATCATTCTACAGCAATTTCTTTCTTTTCTTGTTTTTTTTTTTTTTTTT
>NDGN011473321.1:0-14552 GCA_002564285.1 Tympanoctomys barrerae
AGAAAAAAAAAAAGAATTGAAGAGGAAAAAAATTGAAAATAGAGCTTTAGGAAGAAAGAAGAGGACCAGAATTAAGAGTGGAGAGGTAGGTCAGAGGTGGGGACAAGAAACAGGGAAAGAGAACTGGGATGTATGAACTCCCTGTGGAGTTCCATACATAAATGGAAGCGTTGTGTACTTACTACAAGCATCTACTAATGAAAAAGAAGTTAGTGTATTTTAAGGGGGATTAATCACAATGTATCTTTATTGAAGTAAACTTTTAAAACTAAGACAAAAAAATACATTTAAAGTTTTTTGGTTTTAGTTCAATTTAGAAAGCCTGTTCAACCTTGTTTATTCCAAAAAGTAAGCTAAGCAGAACACAAGAAATAACTTGCTCATTTCACTAAGGGGACCCCCACATGATGCAGAAGGACAGATACTAACACCTCTGGGACAGGATGGAGAGGCCAGTGCTCAGGCCTATGAGCTCCCTTGCCACCCCCTTCTCCAATAGCCATTATCCATCATATCCTTCATAGAACTGGGCTCAAGTTCTAGGTGATGGCTTAAAATACTGTGGTTACATGATAGAATTATAGCAACCAAACCATGGAGCCCTAAGAAAATGTTTATTATAAACAACAGCTCTCACTGACTGGGAAATCTGTGATGATCCAAGTGAGTTCTAGGGTCAATTTTCTTTCTGGGGCACTCACAGAGGCCCATGGCATGCAGCAGGCACGTACTGGATGTATCGCCTCAGTTCCTGACCACTGCAGCGGGACCAGTGGTAGCGGTGGAAGGCTGCCTGCACCAAAGGTGCCATGACGCTGCCCATCGCAGTCTCATCGCCACACCGGTTACCTTGCCCATCGTGCTCCATCCCCAGCCTGGAACACAAAGCAAGATCTCACAGCTCCAAGTTGTAGCCTCTGCTACCTTTCTCTCTTGACAGGAGGTATTGGAAAGGGTATAATTTTTAGTCAGCGTAGCTCTCTTAGAACAGCTCCACAGACTAAAGGAGAGAGCAATCTGACAGCAATGTCTCTCTTATTCTTGATTTCTGTAAGCATGAGACTACAGGACAGTCACCCACTGACTTTCAGTGTGTGACTTCCTCACTGTGGTCAACTCTTCACACTTGGCAAGGGATGAGAACTGGATGCTGGCATGTGCTCTGCCCAAAGTGTGAACAACACTGGGTGAGGCGGAGAAAGGACCTTTTATTTCCTCTATAGCTGTCAACAGTGACTTACACATGGCCAGTTTCATGGGCTACTACAAAAGCAGATGAAAACCCATCCTCATGATTCAGGGTACAACTCCTCACTGGATGACACATGCCTGTGACTGGAGCATAGCCTGTAGAGAATAACAATTACTTTATTTTCATTCTATGAGAAAATCTATTAAGAATTACTGCTGGATCTTAGCCTAGCATAAAATTAAAGGAAGCTTTTTTGCAAACAAGGTTAACATTACTTCCCTGATAGCTTTATGCAGTATTCTCTTGGGAAAGCCACAGGTAATCATCTCTAATAAGACTCAC
Source organism: Tympanoctomys barrerae (assembly GCA_002564285.1). Classification (NCBI taxonomy): domain Eukaryota; kingdom Metazoa; phylum Chordata; class Mammalia; order Rodentia; family Octodontidae; genus Tympanoctomys; species Tympanoctomys barrerae. The sequence continues at coordinate 1,535 of NDGN011473321.1, forward strand.
TGGGTTTGCATTTTCTCCTTTCCAGAATGAAGGAACTTCCTAGGGTTACCAATCTATTCTGCTCAACAGCTAAGCCCTGCCTTTCTCTCCTAGTAAATGGGCCTTGATATTTTGGTACTGGTGAAGGGAGCCAAAAATCCCATCCAAGTTGAAAAGGAAATCATGTCTGCTTTTTCCAATGACCACGTCAGAATTTATTAGATAAATGTAAGCTGACTTTGGAAGAAAACTGTTTGGCAGCAGTCTTTCCTCATGGCATCTTTTTTCTCCTTCCAACCAGTGGAAATCACAGGCCATTTTTATAAGCATCCCCTCTAGACCCCAAATGTACAACCACTGTTTTAAAGGCCAGTATAATTCATTATAGTATTAAGCAGCATTTATCATTGTGAATTCCACAGAAGTCACTGAAAACAACAAAAGAAAATGTATGCTTGGCTCAGCAAGGGGGGGAAGTGGTGGTAGAGATCTAAATACTTGAACAGACTGTTTGAGCTTGGACTGCTTCTGAATAGCCATGCCCATAAGTGTTCCTTCTACATATTAATGCCAATACCTTGCATTCCAGCAGGTCCAAAATCTTGTCTGGTTAAGAAAATTGCATGATCATGGTGCTCAGAGTGGTTGGGATCAGATTTTTGTTGCTGGCAAGCCCAGCGACACACATTCTCCAAGCTCCTGGATGGGTTTCCCCTTTCTATGAGGCTGATGGACTAAAAGAAGAAATACTTTAAAAAAACACCAACATTTTCCCAAAGGTTTCCTTTAAACTATTTTGGTCATAATATGTTCAATATATGATTTAATAATATTTATTATTTACTGTGGTTTAGGAATTTAAAACGTGCATGAGTATATGTGCGTGATATTCAATACTTCTTTTAAGAGGATTAATGGGTACAATTGGATTAATGGGTAAGTCCCATGTCAACATTTTCCATTTTGAGGCAATACATCAATAATCATTTTGATAAGAATTTTAGAAGTGCAATGTATGTTTTGATTCTGTTTATAGTTTAAATTTCATAGATGGTAAGAACAACAGCAGAGGGAAAGGTTCTTTGGACTTTTCTCCAGAGATATGAAAGTAAAAGATCTTTGTTAAGAGTTTTGTGAGGTTTTTTTGTTTTGTACAGAAACACTCAGCATGTGGAAAGAATAGAAATTTCTTCCAGTAACTGGCAAGGCTAGTCAAATTTTAGTTTATGAAGAACAGTCAGATTATATTAACCTTACACTGAAAAAGAAAATAAAAGTTTTTCAACTTCATGATAAGGAAGAGGGACTCATCTTGTAGTTCCAATAAACAGAGTTAAGTTCCTGGGAATGTTACCATGTTATAGTCTAGAGTTCAGAGTTCAGGGATAGAGACTCTGACAGAATGAGAACGGAATTTGGAACCCAAAAAGAATCCCAACTTGGCTGACAGGATGAGAATTTTGTAAAGTTTCAGCAAATATTATCATTGGTGTTTACAATCTTAATGAATTGGATTGGTTTCTTCTATGCTGGTCACATATTTCTCCAAACAAGTGATTTAACAAGCTTCAGAACGCTATAAATATTACCAGCTGGAAGTGACATCCATCCCTTGCTGGCCACTCTAAGGAGGTGGGGTTTATGGGAGAAGCTAAAGATGAAGCGATTCCTATCATTAGACAAAGATAACTAGACATTAAATATATAATGAAACATATGAATATGGTTTTGTCCTGTTTTCTAAAAGCACAAATTCTCTAGCATTTCATAATCAAAAAGGATTGTTTCTGGCAGAATGACATGCAATTTAAGCATGAAGCAAAGTGTAAAGTTAGTCTCTTTGCCTACGTTTGTTCTCAAAGGGAAACATTTTTATGCACTTCATTATTTCTAAGAATAGGGACACAATCTCTGTCACATTAAAGTTGGTTAAAGTCTATTATATTACATGAAATTCTTAATCTGTGTGAATTCTGAGAACCAAGCTTTTGCAGTAAAAAAAAAGTACTGAAATTCTTGTTTTCATTCATCTTTATTTTGTAAAACTTAGTTACAGGGTCTTACTGTGCAGTTCAGACTCATAGTGATCTTCCTGTCTCAGCCTCCCCAGCAGTGAAACCACAGGTGAGTGCCACCACACCACGTTGCTGTGGCCAGCGTGGCATGTCCGGGCTTCTGGTGCCACCATGGCATGAAGTACCAGGGACCAAACTTGGGTACTTGCACTTGCCAGGCAGGCAATTAGCTCACTGAGCTGTCCCCCAAGCCCCTGCTGAAATTCTTTTAATTGAAAAATATTATTTCATTTTAAAGTTTACTTTTTTATTAGTACATACTGGCAGTACCTATACTCACATGCCTTGTGGGGAGGAGGTATCTGCACACAACGTATCTTGATGGTTGTTCTCTACCCTCTCTCTCCTCCCCCACCACCTCCCTCTATCTCTTCATTTTTCCTATTTGCTAAGTCTCTATCTTGCTACTTACTATTATCTTGCATTTTGCTGTTTATTTATACTTTATGTTTCTCAAATAAGAGAAATCATATGATATGTAAGCTCATGTGTCTGATTCATCTCATTAAATATTATGTTCTGAAGAATCCAACAAATGACGTTTTCAGTTTTAAATATGAAAAGATATAAGCAAAACAGTCCTTTTCAAAAAATCAAGAGAAGGCAAAGATGAAGAGCATATCACATAACTCTTCATTCAGTGTAGACATGTTGAATGAAAATATGTATCACAAACTTATAATTGTGACCTAAAAAGAACCTTATCCTCCCTCAGGGTTGCTGTACTGGGGCTTGCCCTGAGCCTCTTGTACTGAACTACATCTCTGGCTCCCTTAAAATCTTTTTCCTTTTTCCCCTAAAAAAGGTTCTTGTCAATCACAAAGTTATGCTGAACTTAAACACCCAATTTTTCTACCTAAGCTGTTGCCTCTCTTAATGGTACATATTTATTTTTCATTCATGCAACTGTATCTATACTAAAGATAACTATCTAGAGAGAAGTAAATGGTGGTATTATAAAAATAATTTATTATCCACTAAAATTTGGTGATCTCTGCTCACTGTAGCAGTTTTTGTTTTCAATTCAAAGCCACCAGGGCTCTGCGTGATACACAGGGCAACTACATCTTCTCTGATTTAGTATTCTGCTGCTAACCCATTCCCTACTTGCATTATCCCCATATTTTAAGGCATTTTACCTTTGCATAACCCAGCATGATCATGCGTACCAGGACCACATTTATATGTACTCCAAGGGACTCATCATGGTAAATTTCATTCACCTAGAAACAAAGGAGATAACCGCTGAAACAAAGGCTTCATGACATGTACAGCACTGAGGTCCACCATGGAAACTGCCACTAGGTATTTAAGTCAATTTACTGTTTTTGTTTTTTGGATTTAGTTTAAGGTGAATGTGGAATGAAGTAATTTTAGTTTTGGGACAATCCTTAAACACATAATTTACTGATTTTATAAGTTACACAGTGATATGGACATAGAAGGTATGTTTTGATGGGGCTTCATTACACCACTTGTAGTAGTACTACAAAGGGTCAGCACATGTGTGATATGATACGGGTGTGACATTCTCCCACATGACGAGGACAATTTTCAGTGACTTATGCCAGGCTAGAGCCACCTGGGGCAGCAGGCACGGCCTCAAGGTGTCTGTTGGTGGCAGGAACTGTGCTGGGAAGGAGCCAGGCCACGAGGGTCTGTGTGAGGGGTGGTCGTGATTTCCTGTATCACCGTCACAGAACTGGAGCAGACAGCAGGAACTGTTAAGTACAACAAGATAGATTCCCTGCATTCCTATGGAGTTATTAAGGAGATGGTATAAGTGTCTCTCAGGTGAGTGTCAGAGCTGGGACACAAATTGGAAACACTAAGTTGAGATGCTGCTCATTACTAAAGCTCCTAAAGGTGATCTGCTTTCCTCTAATATTACAGGTAATGGAATCAAAGCAAATGGTCTGCAATTGTATCTTCTGAGTAAGCTAATCCTAAATGAGTATATATTTAAAATGCTTTGGGCTGGCCAAATAGCTCAGCAGATTAAAGCACCTGCAAGTAGGCACAGGGTCCAGGGATTCGATCATCACACCTGCCGTTCTGGCCCCACCTCTGGGGCGCACTGAGACAGCGACTGAGACTGGGCGTAGTAGCGCGAGCCTGTAATCCCAGCTATTGGGAACTTGTAAACAGGCGGATCACTACTAATCTGATCTAGTAGTGAAAACTGAACACCCTGTAGATCCTTCCCTAAAATACAAAAATAAATGAATAAACAAAATGCTCAATTTGGCAAATGAAAGCAAAAATCAGAAAGGTAGGGTTATCCAGCTCACTTACAAAGTTCTTAACCATTACTGAAAACAAGGTTTCAACACTTATCACAGTTCTCCATAAAAGTAACTGAAAACTAACTTCTATATCTACAGAAGATAGGGAAAATCTAAACCTGAAGAGAAAAGACAAACATAATCCCACAAGGGAGAAGCTTGAAAATGATATAATACTCTGAAAATAAGACATCCACTAATCAGGTAATTTTGACTCTGACATACTGTGCAAGAAATCGACTATAAAATCTCAGCAAACTCTCAAGAATCTTGTGCAGCAGCACAGAATATCTGCAAAAGACCTTGAATTCAGATGAAAGGCATACTCAGCACAGAAAAAAAAATAACGAACACAAAAGTAAGCAAGAAGATACCAAAAATGACAATATACCTTAACAATAAATGTGTGAAGTCTTTTCATGGGGAAATACATACCTGCATACACTATATTTATAAATACACACACATGTACAAATGCGCACATGTGAGCACACAGATACAAGATTCAATTTAATATCTGTAGGAGATCAGCCAAGATGTAATCCCAGAACTCGGGAGGCTGAGGTAGGAGGATCACTGCAAATTTGAAACCAGTCTAGCATGCAAAGTGAGCTCAAGGTTTGCCTAAACTTCATAGGGAGACCCTGTCTCAAAAGAGACTAAAAAAAAAAGTGAAAAAACCTGCAATGTGCTCCTGCACCTGTGCTGAGCTGCACTGACTTTAAGGTAGAGCACAGCTCAACTATCAAAAATCACTTTTTCTGTGCTGTTTTAAAGAGAGGTGATCATAAAATATGATGGTACTGAGGAAAGAGCAGAGAGCTAGAGCCAGGAAATGTGTCACAAGAAGAGTGGTTGGGGGCACAGTGATGAGCACCCAGATAGCAGGTAGGAAGAGCTCCAGGCACCGTGAAACCTTCACAGTGGTTGAGCTCTCCATTTCTCTGAGCTGTGATCAAATGCACATGAGCAATGCTACTTCAGAGGGCAGGCATGAGAATCAAGAACTTGAGCAAACATCTGCCTAGAAACTTTACGATCAAGAGGAGAGGGGTTTAAAGGGCATTAGTGTACAGGAAGTAAAAAAATTCAGAAAGAAGACTAATAACCATCATATAGGAGAGGTTAGATTTATGCTGTATGCTCATAGAAAATAAATCTTAAAACTATTCATATTATCAAACAGGTAAATTTCAGTTTACTATAAAAACACTGAATGTTACATGAAGAGCTGTAATCTTTCTGGCTGTCAAATTACAAGTGGTATTTTTAAAAAAATAATTTTATTTTGAAGAGTAAAAACAAGAGCAAGAAAAACACAAGGACATAAAAAGGGTAACATACAACATTACATATTTTACAGATTTTCAAAACAAGAATATTTGATTAATAATGATTGATACATTAACTACTTTTGTCTTCAAATCTGTTGCTCAGATTAACAGATATAGTTATGCAAGATGGGACATATGATTGAATATTACCATGTGCTTTCAAGAAATCTTAAATTTTTGTTCTTGTTTCTCATTGTCTTTTATTACCTTTTAAAAATTTACTTTAAAGAGAATATAGCGATATTTAATGACATTAAAAGTGGTACACATTTAGAAGACCAAGATGACAGGTGTTTGCAAGTAGTATTTTTAAATACACAGCAGAAAGTACTCTTTCAGTTTGGTGAATCAACAATAAAGGAGGTCTATAATCTGCAAATCTTTGGATCTCACTATTTCATTTTCCAAGGCTTACAAAAGTTGGTTCCTATGTATTACTCAATCTTAAAATGCACTGAGGCACTTGGCTGCCTGTGTTTAGTCTGCTCTCAGCACCGTGGGAGACACAGTTTGACACTGACACATACAGTCTGTGCTAAGAGTTGAAGGTAACACATGAAGGTAGGATCAGACATCTAAAGATTTGGTTTCCTTTTCTTCTCTGCCACTGACTTCTGTTTGTGGCTAAAAGCTAGGCATGATTACTCTGCCTACATTAGTAAGCAGGAGTTCATACAACCACAGTCTACAGATGCAGTATTAGCACCCATGTGCCCACTCACATGAAAGGTTTTGAGATACATTTCATAACCTAAAAAGATCAAAAAAACAATTTCCCCTGCATAATTTTCACTGAGAGGGAATTTAAAATATTTTTATTTCAGTTTTCAAAATCTCAATCAAATGAATAATAATCAAAAGAGTATTACTGAAATAATGAGCAAATTACTGGAAGACATCATTTAACAGTTCATTTTTAAAGCTAAAGGGCGCAGAAAACACCTTCCAACAGATGGCAGTATGCATACTGTGGACAGCAAAGGATAAGCTACTTAACTCATCGCTGAGTATACACACATACACCAGCTGGTGTCTTTTTTCATGTTTATAAACAAATAATCGCTTTCTTAGAATTAAAAATTGTAAGTATCTAAGAAAAAAGTTATTTTGAATGCCTAATCATTTAATTCTCAAAAGCAAAGAAAATCATTGAAAAACATTTATGTAGAATTTTTTGTCATTTGATTACATATAAATATATATACATATATATGACATAAAATCATGATCTAGCTCTTTTTAACAATGAAAAAATGATATAAAGAAAAAACTAAAAGTGTACCACACTGAATATTTTGAGTCTATCAGGATGACTAAAATAGCAATTAAGAAAGTATTTTTATAACTGAGTGACAGAAAGCAATTTTTTCAAAGTAAAAGCAACATTAACAACAAAAAGTAATAGTTAATATCATGCAAATTCCAGAAACTATTTAAAATACTTTACTTGTACTAATGCAAGAAATCCTTGAAAGAACTTTAGAGATATTATTGATATATAGTTCTGAAATGAGTTGGAACCCAGTGAAGTCCTACCACTCACCAAGTTTATACAGTCTGCAAAGAGCAAGGAATCCACCCAGATAGTATTAGTATACACAGACTAGGGCCTAGCCACTTTGCTACACCTGCAGACCACTGTCCATCACTATGCAAGGTGATTTGTCCTTCACAGTGATTCACTACCTCTGAATTTAAGACTATGGTGTAGAAAATGTTGAAAACACGTAAAATTGATATTGTCAGTGAACGTGAGAAAAATAAAATAAAAAAACAACTAAAATATTCACTTGATTTTATCATTTTTCTTCACCTGAATTTAAGGACCTAAGGATCTGAATTCTGAACTTAATATACATAACAACTTCTTAATTGTTTGGGACTTAAAAATATTGAGAGAAAATAAAGAGAAGCTACAGGAGATCCATAGAAAAGCTTCCAAAGATGAAATTACAACCAGTGCTTGGGCAGTAAGAAAAATGTGAAGCATCAACATTCCAGGAAGTCACATGTTTGAAAGAAAATAATGCACAAACCAAAGTGCATCTATTCAGCACTGAACATCTTCACCAGAAGAACCAGTCCATTAGCCCTGAGATGTCCATGAGGTGTTCAGGGTTGAGCCTAGAGCCCTTTTTAAGTTATCCACAAGAGGGATAAACAGAATATTAATTCACTGTTCAGATAACTTTGAATTGGGTGAGGTTTCTAATGATATAAAGAGAGAAACAAAGTAAAATCAAATAAACTATTCCTTTCCTTGCAAAGAAAATTCCTTCCAGGTTTGTTCCTGGACTGGACAATTTCTCTCAGGACACTTAGCTAGCAGGACAAGCTGCCCTACTCTGTCTGACTAGGTGACAAAACCTGGCTTTAACAAAGCAACCCCTGATTTTTCTTTCAGACAGAAGGATTAGGTCTTGAGATGTAGCAGAAAGCAGTGAATAAAAGTAGGCCTTTGCATCCACACGGCCCAGGCATAGTTCTAGCCATGTGATCTTGGGTGTATTATTTAGTACTTTCATGCCCTAATTTCTTCCTCTGTAAAATGGAATAATTAAGGGACTGTCCTCCTAAGAATGCTAGAAGGAATAAATGAGTTCATATATGTATAGTACTTAAATTAAACCTGACCTACAAATGCAAAAGAAAATTATTGACCACAATTACTGCTATTTTCATGTAGAAGTAAATGAATAGTGCAAACTTTTTTCAGTATTGGGATTGAACCCAGGTCTTTTGTCTTTCTGAGAAAGCATCTTGCTAAGTGTCTATGCTGCAAAAACTGTACAGAAATTTGAGATCCTCTTGCCTCAACTTAGAAAGTACTGGGATTATGAGGATGTACCACCACTCCCAGTCATAACTGCTTTTCATGTATTAAAAGTTCTAAGAGCAGGCAAGACACAGGGACTGGGATTCAATTCCCAGCACCATATGCCACTCTGGCCCTGCCAATGGGCACACTGAGTTGACCATCAAGGCTAGGAATAGTGGCACAAGCCTGTAATCTCAGTGCTAGGGAGGCTGACAACAGGATGATCACTGAGTCTGAGCTGTATAGTGAGACCCTGTACCAAATACATTAAAAAAAGGGTTCTAAAAAATCAGTCCCACATGTCATATTTCTTTTACTTATAGTCATTATCCCCCAGCTTTCTGGCTCCAACCTCAACTCCAATCTCACACTAATGAGCATATATTAGTATTCTAATAAATATTTGCTGAACAGTTGCCCTATGTCCAATGTTCTGGGGTAGGGAACTGATTTGTAAAAGAACTTGAGTCTCTGTTTTTATCAACCATGTACTCTCAAAGGACCCTTAAACACATTAAAAATAATACAAAAAGACATGCATTCAGGTTCATTTGAAGTGAAAACAGGTACTAGAGTAAATAAGCCTGACTGACAAGGTAGAGGATGAGAGGGAGAGGAAGAAACATGTCTGATTGAGACTGAATGGTTTGCTGGAGTGGGGTGTGTAAGAACTATGTGCAGAAAGGATCTGGAGAAGTCACTGCTTAGGAACTGGTCTTGAAAAGACCCACACAAGTGCAAAGGCTTGTGTATACAGCACAGCCAAGCAGCATAAAGCACAATGCCATTAATCCTCCACAGTCCTCCTCCTCCCCTTTCAAACACAACAATTCCGTTCCTCTTGCCACTTCTGCAGGAGCTCTAGAGTCCTTTTGGTTGAGTGTCTGTAGTTGGATTGTCCTAGCTGCCTCATGTCCTGAATCAATTCATAATGTGTGCCTTTCATGGTCATTTCAACTTGGAGCACAAGTCAAAAGTCACATGGTACCAGATTCAGTGAACATATTGGCAGAGGACACACTGTAATATCTTTGGAAGCCTGCCAGTGCATTGGATGGCACTTGGTAAGAGCATTCACTGTATTAGGCAGGAGATTTAGTTCAGTGCTTCAGTGCCTTGCCTGACAAGTGTGAAGTTTTGAGTTCAATCCTAGTACCCCCAAACCAAAATGAAAATAAAAAACAGGAATAAGGAGATAGATCAGCAGTCTAATTGCCTGCCTCAGCAAGCACAAGGACCTGAGTTTGATCCTTGGTACCACATGTCATGCTGGGTTTGGTGGCACACACCTGTAATCCCAGCACTAGGGAGGCTGAAAACAGGAGGATCACTATGAGCCTAAGCTGCATAGTAAGACCCAGTACCAAATACATTTTTTTTAAAAAAGAGCATTCACTATATTTTTAATCACACCTTGTAAAGATAATCACAAGGAAAGATTTCTACAACTACTTCAGAAAATCAGAAGAAACATGGGAGAAATGTGTTAGAAGCCAGGGCAATATTCTCAAAAAAGTGGATGGTAATAAATCTTTTACTATACTAACTTTTTAAGTATGTTTAAATTTAATCACATATTGTATGTGAGGAAACTCCAAACCATGCCCAGGGATATTTTTTTCCCTACGCTGTGTAAGGAAAATAAAACTCCATAATGCTGTGCCTGCACAGTATTTCACCAATGGAAGACGTGACATGTACATGAGCTTATGTGATGCAGAGTGTCGCCAGCTCCTTTTCTTAGTTGCTTGTCCTGTCACAGAATGACTTTTTTCCTCTAAGGTTGTTTCTCATATCTTCCATTTGTTCGAAATCATCTATTCTCCTGTCCCTTATTCAACATCTTCCTTCCTACAAATTATTTTCCTTGTTGACTAATAGTCTTTATTTTTCTTCATGAAAAATAATTAGCCTACAAGGCTTACAGTATTTTATATTGTTTATTCATTTATCCTTCAATCATTCTGTCCTGCTTCTTCAGCAAGATTCACTCTAGTCTGAAAGCTAGGGTTACTTCAGGGTTTGTTTCTTGGCCTTTGTCCCCTTTCACAGCTTTCCTTTTACCAGTAACTACAGCCTGAGAAATTCTAAACGTTTATCTAACACTGGTTTATTATCCCTTAGGCTCCACAGCCAGGGGTTAGGCCCTAGTACCAGGCATATTTACTTAGAAAAGTGCCTATTCATCTCAAAGTACTTCTCCCTAAACCATATTGTTTACTCTGTATAGCCCAATCACAGGTAAGCACTAAATTATTCTGATTTGAAGCTCTTCTTTAAGTATTAGGGTCAATCTGTTGTCAAGTACTGCTGACATCTCTTGAATCTGTCCAGTAATTTAAAATTCTGCTCAACTCATTTGGACAGATAAAAAAAGAAAGAAAGAAAAGAAAAAAGAAAACTATTTATACATTTGCAAATGTCTTCACTAGGAGATTTAGGGGAACTGAAAATAGGCACTCAGCAACAAGGCTCTGGGACCTCTTGTGACCTTTTGAAGAGTGGATTCATCCCCAAGCCCATATAGAACTGATTCCTTTTCTTCAAGAATGAGAAAGATGGTCCCTTGAGAAGGCTGAAAGCACTACTTGTTTTGGATTCTGGGAAAGATACAGGCTGAAACAAGCTAGGAAAGGACAAGGTCAGTCTGGCATATGTAGCTGAAGGAAGAATGTGTAAGTTTTAGGAGAGGTATTCAGTAGCAGAACCAGAGGAAAATTCAGAGAGTAAACTCAGACACTGAAGTAAAATCCAAAGGGACGCCTAAAGCAGCAACACGGTGCAGGCACTGTTATGTTAAATGAACTTGCAAGATGAGAAGTGCTTCTAGGATGGTAGCTCTAGGACAGTGAGGGTGCACCTTTTCGGGACAAATGCCCAAACTGCAACCCTAAATCCACTTTTTTCTTTATCACAAAGCGCCAACACTACAATTAACCCTGAATTTGAAGATTCAGTTTTAAGAAACAACACAAACATTAACATCTTTTGCATTAAAAGAAAAATAAATAATGTGTGCTACAGGTTCACAACTAGGATATTCCTGGAGAATTACACATATTTAGAAAAAGCATACTAAAGTGACTTGTGCTTCCTATGGTCTGTGGCTGCGACCTGGTGGTTCCATCTACACTGGAGGGACTGCAACCATTTCTGGCACAGGCAAGAGTGATGCACACAACAAAGAGTTTGGATGCGAGAGACAGACCAGAGTTCACTCTTGCCTCTGGCCTTTAACTCTATCTATATTCACAGCATCGAATCTGTGTTTCAGACTATTCTAACATACCTGGATTTTTGTTTCTATAACATAACAGTAAAAACTGATGCTCTTTAAAACTATTCAGGACTCCTGACTGCATCAGCAAAATAAAATCCATGCTCCTTAGAATGGAACAGACTTTGAAATCACCTCAGCTTCCCTCCAGTCTTCCCCCTGAAATATCCTCCTGCTTCACTCTTCAGACAAACCTCTAACACCTCCAAAGACAGCAGGAACTAGTTCTCAGCACCTCTGTCATAGCCACTCCCCAACTTTCACCACTCACCTTCCTCCTTCTAAGAAGGGGTGACTCATTCTGAAGTCCAATATGAATTGTATGTCCTCCATGAAATCCTCACTGGCCACTGTGTTATCTGCCAAACCACATTCTCTCTTTTTCATTTCATGTTGGAACAGTGTTTGAGGCTGACATTTCTAAAGAAATCATCACACTGTATTATTATTATTATCTATTAATTCATTGACTTCACCTGCTAGAACCAGAAATTAACTAAATTTCATTAATCTTTAGCTCCCCAAGAAATCTAACAGGGCTGGGCTTTCAAATACTATGAATATTAAAAAATGCCTAGTAGACTGATATGAATTCAAATTCAAAAGCAGCTTCCAAGAATAATCTCAAAAAAATCTGCTATGTGAGTTGTTTGAGACACTAAATACATATATTCCCCAGATAATTCTGCCTTAAACCCAGTTAACACCCTCAAAACATTCATCCAGAAATCAAAATCAGTGTATCAATTTCATCATCATTAATCAAGCAGCAACTATATGCTCCTAACACTATTTTGCAAGAACCAGAGTATTTTTGTGGAGCTGATATTTTCTTCTAAAGAAACTGGATAGGGAAGCTTGATTTGCTATCTACTAGTTGATATCAGTTTATTCGCCATGGTAATTAGTTTAAAAATAATTTCTGAATTTATTTTTTAAACTTTTATTTATATATTTATTTTGTATAGGGCCTCACTACACAGCTCCAACTTAACAGTGATCCTCCTGTCTCAGCCTCCTCAGCACTAGGATTACAGGTGTGCACCACCATGCCAGGTTTCAGCAGGTAGCACGGTGAGTGCTATAGCTGGCATGAAGTACTCGGAATCAAACTCGGGTCCTTGCACTTACCAGGCAGGCACTTAGACCACCAAGTTATCTCCCTAGCACCTGAATTTGTTCTGTATGATTTCTTGGAAGGATCTTAATAAGTACATGTTTCTACCTTTTTTTTTTTTTTTTTTTTTTTT
>NDGN011473330.1:0-18855 GCA_002564285.1 Tympanoctomys barrerae
GAGCTCAGGCGCGGCTGCGCCTCCCCGTTGCTGTGATTCCTGCGTGAGCTCAGGCGCGGCTGCTCTCTGTTACTCAGGGCATCCACACTCAGCACCAACTTCACTAAGCTCCTCTGCATTCTACACGTGCTTGTCTTGTATGTGCGTGTGCACATACGTGTGGAAAGAGGGCGCATTCTGGCTGTGTGCTCTATTGTTACCGTGTGTACTTGCCTTTACCCTGTCCTTGAAATCATAAGGTGAGGACACATGTATGAGCCAGCATTGGCTTATATAATGCAGTGGAAAACCACATTTAAAAGCTCGTTTGTTGTTTTTTTTTTTTATCAAAATAAGGTTGTGGCTTTTGCCTACACTCTTATTATTTTATTCAGTTGAAATAAAATTTCTATGTCAAAATTTTTATGTTGCTTCAACATTTAGACTTTGTAATATATCCCTTTAGGTCCAAGTGAGAAATAAATTAATTCAGGCATAAGACTGAGTGAAAAATTTTCCCAGCACTCTGAAATATCCTTTCTTATGCAGCTTTATTATCTGCAAAGAAAGTGTTCTAGAAATCGGAGGGGTGGATGGGCGTGGGCAGAGCCGCAAGATGCCTGGAAGAGAGTTTATCTTTCTGGTCCTCCAGGATTATCTTATAGTTTGGCAGATAGATATTTCAAACATAAAGAAAATATCTATTTTTCTGTCTTTTAGGTATCGCTTCGCTTTTTAAAAAAGCTTACATTGGTCATGTCAGCCTCACCGTAGGGGAACATTTGCCAGCGTGGTACGGAAAATCAACCTATCGGGCTCGCGCAGGTGAAGCACAGCAATTCCTCTCAAGCTGAAGGTGGAGAACACCCACTGCCTCTGAAGGAGCTGCGGGCGGGCGCACAGCCACTAAGCCCAAAGACCTCCCCCGCAGCTGCTTCTTGGTGGGTCCACAGCCTCGATGCTTCTGTGACAGCCCGCAGATAGCACAGGAAACCAGACGTGAGAGACACAGCGAAGCCAACTTGAACACGCAGGAAAGGGTCTATGCGTGCTAAGAAGGGCCACAGAGGGGAGGTGCGAGGCTGGGACACACTGGAGGACACCAGCGCAAGGCGCGTACTCTGATGACCACGTTCACACGTTTCAGGGGAAAAGCAGCGGTGCTAATACCAACGGTCATTTTGTAAAAAGCAAAACTATAGCCAAGACCTAATTCAGAAGCAAGAAAATATAAAAAACAAAAGACAGTAGGGTTTTATTTGGGTGACTTTAGAACATAAATGGGTATTTCTCAAGCAGAGTTATGCGATCCCTTTTACAAACTCAGGCATAGAAATCATGCCCAGCAAGGACAACAGGCAGCAAGTGCATCCCTCTCATCCGGATACTGAAGAGTCATCCTCTCTAGCCACTGGCTCCTCTCAGGTAGGAAAGAGTGCTGAACACCACAGACTTGTGAAAGCACTTCACCTTGGACACTGCCACTTGGTACACTGTGTATATTTAAGTTTAAATTAATTGTTTTACTTTGACTATTAATACAGAGGTATTTTATACGTAATAAAGCAAATGTTCTATAGAAGACAATACAAATGCATTTACGAGCATGATTTATACTCACTGAGAAGATGTAACAGATAGTTCACAAAATAGTTTGGTTCTACACTGGTAAAACTACCTATAAGGTAATTTTTACAAAGAAAATTTTTTCCAACTTTTTTCTTTCTTTCATCCCTCCTTCCTAATTTGAAAGCTTATAATTTTGTTCAAAATACTTTTTCATACTTTTCAAATTAATTTTTATAATACTTTTGCAGTTGCTGTGGGCAGTCCTCGCCTTGCGCTGGCATTAAAGAAGGCGGAGTTAAATTAATTCCCTAATTAATTGAGAACTGTTGCTTCGCAGTGCCCTTTCCTTCAGCCTGAAAAACCTTCCAGCCACAGGTGCGCCTGCAGGCAGGTCCTTTTCAGCGCGCTGCTTCGCGTACTGCCAAGTTCCGGAAGCTGAGCACCGCGTCAGGCGTAGGACTCAACGCTGACCGGGCCTCTTAGTAACCAGCACAGGCCACGTTGGTTACTGTTTTCCTAAGAACGTTGAGAGCATGCTAACTTGGACCGCGTTGCTGCGGGCTGCACACGTTCTCCAAGAGAGAGCATCTGAACGTGAAAAGGCTACTTTGCTGGAAATGGGAAACTTCAAAATCCTTGCTGCTGAAAACGTAGATACGGAGTGTGACTGCCCTAAACAGGAGCCGATGGTAAAATGTACCCCTGCCTGCCTGCAAGCCTCTAGCCTGCCTCTGCTCCCCGCGGAGAAGAAAGCCATTTTCAGGAACTGGAGTCTATTGTCATGGAGCTAACGCTCATTAGCCTCCTTCGCTGCAAGGCTGCATTCGCCGGAGAAGACGAGTGGTTTAAAAATCCAACAGCCACGTTAAGGTTAACATTTTTCTGGCCAGTAAAAGCATTAGCCAGCTACAAATTCTTCATCTGTAAAGTGAAAATACATATACGGCGTTGGTCTCCTGACAAAATTGCTAAGTAAGACTCACTCATATTCCCAACTAGGCTGAAGATTCGAAGTCCACATACAAAGAAACAATAGGAATTTTAAGAAGCATACTTCGATGAAAAATGTTTCCAATCCTGCTTAAACAATACTCGGCTCCATGAATGAGCACCATCCAAGGGACAGCGTTTCTAACGTGAGCCACGCTGCCGTTTCTATTCTTAATAAAAACAACATAGTTCTTTCTCTGGCTCCACCAGGGCAGCGGCGAGATGTGTCCCGAATTCTACAACTCACAGTGCTTTCTCTGCCTAAAATCCGGCTCCCTCAGCTCGCACCCCGGAGAGCGTTATGTAATTACGGCGCCCACAGCGGTCGGGCGCCGAGGCTGTCGGAGGTGTGGGCGACCACCCGCCGCAGACCAGGTGCGCGAGGGTGGGGGGCCCAAGGCCGAGGCCCGGCCAGGGCTCCGCGCGCGCCCGCACTTCCCGTCCCCTCCGCCGGAGCGCGGGCCTGGTGGGCGCCGCGTAGCGCTGGAGGCGGCTCGGAGGAATCCGGGAATCCGTGCGCAGGGTCGGAGCCTCCGCGGGCGGCGCGGCGCCTAACTAGTTAAGCCGCGTTCCTCGCCCGGCGCCTCCCCGCGCCGTCCCCTTCCTGCGCTCGCCGCAGCTCCCGCGCTGCCTCGGCCTCCCGCAAGCCGCCCTCGCGCCCCCGGCCTGCAGCCAGCCGCCGTGCGACCCGAGTCTCCAGGCTCGCGGAAGGAGACGGCCGCGCCGGCACGCAGGGGGTTAAGCGGCCGCGGGTCCGCGCGCCCTGCCCACTCCCTCCCCACGCGGGCCGGCGCGGCGGGGCCGGCGGGGACGAGCAGCGCGGCCGGAGCTGCGCAGCCCGCGGTGGAGGCGCCGGGCGCGGGACCAGTCCACAGCGCGAGCAAGGGCCGCCGAGCCTGAGCCGGCGCGGGATGCAGCCGGGGCCGCGCCCCGCGCTGTGAGCACCCGACGCCCGCCCTCGGGTCCGGACGCGCCGCGGATGCGCCCCCGCCTCCCTGGGAACCATGGGGGTCCTGGCGGGGCTCGGGCTCGTGTTCTTCTCGGCTGTGTGCGTGCAGCAAGGGCTGTGTTCCCAAGGTAAGTGTGCGCGGAGCCGCGCGCCGGCTCGGGAGTGTGTGCGAGTGTGTGAGCGTGTTCTTTGCGCTCCGGGAGGCACAGGCCGGCGAGCCGAGCTACAGCGCGCCTGGGTGGCGTGAATAGTGTTCCGTTTGGTGTGTTTTGCTTTAAAGTTTATTAAATTGCAAGCAAGCGAGGCTTGGCAAGATGCAGTTGGTGCCCGGCGGTGGGCTGAGTGCCCCGCAGAACACGGCACAGGCGCGTGAGTGTGTGTATGTGTGTGTGCGTGTGCGCGCGCGTGTGCAGGGTGGCCACTCATGCATGCACAAGCGTCCCCGCACAGCTGGCGAGGGGCTCGGCCCGGCTCCCAGTGGCGGAAAGGCTCCGCTCCTGCTCCGGGCTTTAACAAAGCGGGCTCCTCCGGGCGGCGGCGCCACTGGCACCGAGCGGCTCTCAGGACTCTGGGCCGCGGGTCGCTCACCGCCGGGGCGGATCCAGGCCGTGGCCGGGACTGCCGCTTGCGGCAGAGTCGTCCAGAACAGGCTGCCGCGGGCTCCCGGTGGCGAAGTGGAGAAAGCCTGGCCCCCCGTGGAGATGAGAGCCGCGGTGACCGCAGGGCATCTTAGGACCCAGGGCATGCGAGCCGAGCCCGGGTCGCCCCTGCAGGCCCGGCCGCTCCTGTCCTCCAGGGTGGCTCTCAGTCCCGCAGTCCCAGGCCGGACGCTTGGGAAACAGGCGCCCCGCGTACCCCTTAGACAGCACCGGGGCCCTGGGCCAAATGGGCTCTGCGTCCGGAGACTAGGGCTCCGGCTTCATCCCATCTGCGCATCGTCCGGCGGAGCCC
Organism: Tympanoctomys barrerae; assembly: GCA_002564285.1. Lineage (NCBI taxonomy): Eukaryota > Metazoa > Chordata > Mammalia > Rodentia > Octodontidae > Tympanoctomys > Tympanoctomys barrerae. Next base: position 4,439 of record NDGN011473330.1, read on the forward strand.
ACGCTGGGCTGGAAGGACAGCACAGATCCTCCGTCCCGACTCCAGGGCTTCTCTCTGGACCCCAGCCTCGATGTCTGAGCGCTGCAACCCGGTGCGCGGCGCCCACCGCGAGGAGCCAGGCGCGGGCTCAGTCGGAAGACCGGACCCGCGCCGGCTTCGCGGGCTTCCCGAGTGGGCCGGGCCGCTAGCTGCTGCTCCGCCGGACCGCGCTGTCTGCAGCGGGGCTCCGGGTCCGTGGGGCGCCCTTGTCTCGAGGTGGGGCCGCGCCGCTCCCGCCGGTGGGAGAGCTACAGCGCGGTGGCCCCCTCACCTTCGGAAGTTCTGTGCGAACTGCGGTGGCCAAGGCTGGGGTCCAGCGTGGACAGCCGGCGGCGGGGAGTTATCGGCGTGCCTGTTAACCCCTCCACTGTCCGAGCTGACTGACCACAGAGCGGTCCCTGCCCGGTGTGTCTGGAGTCCGAGTCTGGGGCCCGGGGTGTGGGCAGCGGCTCTGGAGTTTGGGTACGCAGATAGTCGGGGCTGGGTGGCAACGGCAAAGGGCGCTTCTGTTTTGCAGCCAAATTCACCGAGTTCCCACGGAACGTGACGGCCACGGAGGGGCAGAACGTGGAGATGTCCTGCGCCTTTCAGAGTGGCTCAGCCTCCGTCTACCTAGAGATCCAGTGGTGGTTCCTGCGGGGACCCGGGGACGCGGTGCCCGAGGGTGGCCCGCAGGTGGGTCTGGCAACCCGCCCTCCTCGTGTCCTGTCTTCGTCCTTGCCCCTGCGTCGTCCTCCCGTCCAGTTTGGAGACCACTTCAGCCTGGCGCAGGGCGTTTTGGGATGAAGGTGTCAAGATATGCAGACGCCCCTAACACCCACTAGCGATCAGCCCAGGCCTGGTCCCAGCAGGTCCCGTGGGGGCCACCCAAGGCCTCAGTTGGGGAGGGTGGGAACACCCTAACTCAGGTCTGTGCAGGCAGCTGCAGTGGGGACAGACAGGATGGTCCGGGAGAAGGGTGCGGGGTGGGGGCAGGTGGGTGCGGACCCAGAGGAAACGAGGGAGGTTAGGAGGCCCCTGGTTACTGCTGGCAGTTCTATCCCTGCATCACGGAACTGGCCCTTGGAGGGAACAGGTCCGGCCCAAGGGATGGGGGGGCGTGCCCTGGGGTCCCCGAGATCCCCACCTTGGCCACCTGATCTGGACCCCAGCCTGACCATGGCCTCTTCCCACAGGCGGAGCTCCTGCCTGACAGGGACCCGGACCTGGACGGTACCAAGATCAGCGTGAGTGTGCGTGGGGGCGGCGGCGGCGGGGCTCCCAGGCCTTACTGCCCACCGTGTGAGGTGCGGCGAAAGCGCGGCAGTGGGTTCCCAGCGCACGCTTGCGGCTTAACCGCGCCGGTGCTGGCTGCCACTGCACAACCGCTTCTCGCCGGCAGGCGGGGACAGCGTTCCTCTTGCTGTCTGCGACAGGCAGGGAGGAGGGAGTGGTGGAGGTGATCCCCTCAGGCAGACAGCTAGACCGCCAGTGCAGGCAGGGGAGGCCTGGCCGCGAATCCGGCACCCAGGAGCAAGTCCTGCCTACGCGCACACAGCGCACCGCGGGTTCTGGTGGTGGAGCTCGAATCGTGAAAGTATCGACCAAAACCAAACGCGTGTTAAGCCGTTATGAGCGGAGACTGCCCTATTGAAAGTACAAAAATGGAGTTCTCTGTTGGTCGTCACCTTTAATGATTGCGTGTACAATGAGGAAGCACACACGGAGACCTTCCTCTTTACCACAAGCCATGAGGCCGTGGAGTGAGCTCACATTTCTCATGCAGCTGAACTTGATCAGTAGAGAGTAGACAACTTTTACTCCCAGAAAAGAACTACTTATATAATATGGAAGGGAACAACCTAATGACCATGAATATATTATTTTTGATTACTCTGACAGCCCAATGGTCAGCATATAAAAAGGACATTTGTACTGATGCTGTTACGGTAACAAAGTGGTATAAGATTTGGGTTACATTGTAGTTAATAGTGTACTAATGTACTGTGCAAAGAAAATCTGAACTAAATACATATTCTCAAAATAGAAGAAAACTCATGTAGCAACCAAACATACGAATTTCAATTTAAAACAGTAGAATATTTACATTTCTCTTTAGAATGTTTCCATTTCAGTGTTTCCAAATCGCAGTGCTAATAAAGTTTTATTGGTAAAAGCAAGTAACATTGCTTTTCTGAAGGATGCTGTTGCTCAAAGACACCTGCAGTAGGGAGGCTGCTGACGGCTCCGCCCATGCCTCTGTCTTCTGGAGACAGGGACAGGACATAGCCGTGACACACACAGTCAGACACAGCCGGCGTGCAGCTGCCTGCTGTGTCCGTGGCTCACGGTCTGGAGCAAGAAGTCTAGACCCGAGATGTGCCTTCCGCGTGCCCCCAGCGTGACCTTGAGCATGTCCGAAATGAAGTTATGAGGGTTTCAAGAAAGCTTTTACTAAAAGCTAATAAAGATTCACCCCCTTGATAAGCAGGTGTGCTACGTCTGCGTTCAGCAAGGAAAATATTTCATAACCGCCCCCCACATAACTCTAATGTCATGGTCAGAATTACAGCTCAGAAAATGCCTTGATTAATTATACAATAAAATGAGACGATAATGATAGAGATACCCTGATAACTTCAGATTTCATTAGATTATTTGTCCCAGAATATACGTAGAATGAACTTTTTTCTAATATTAATATATTTAATTTTACATATGTGCATTTGTAGTTATGGTCCAAGTGCTAGAAGTTATTTGTCATGTACACTATATGCATACATACATCATTATATGTAAAAATGAGTAATTATTGGGTTTTATTAGTGATTAATGGTAATCTGCGTAAGCAATAGCCTCTAGCAGAATAAATAGCCCTTCTACCTCAACCTTCGTTCTGTCTTTCAAAATCAACCAGATCCTTAAATCCCAATTATTTTACGAAGTCTATCATGCTTTCAAGTGTACATGACGTTATATGTCACATCTCTGTTCTGATCCTGGTATTCATATATAATTATAATTTTACTACCATGTATGAGACATGTGACCTTGCTGTTAATTTGGGATAAAAATCATGAGAAAATACTAAAAAGTGCACTTCAATTCTAAATCTCGAATCGGTGCTCACTCATAAGCCGTATGGGGCACGGGCCGTCTGCACAGGCCGGGGAGCAGCCCACCCACCAGACGAGGCCTCAGGAAGACGCAGTCAACATTAGCGTGGTGAGAGGAAGCACAGCAGGCTCACTGTCCCTTCAGCGCTGTCCCGATCGGAACACCAGTCTGTCCCCTCAATTTGTTATGACCAACAAAACATTTCTCTGAGCACCCACACTTTGGGGGTTCCCTTGTAGCCCACAGTGTGCAGCAGTCTTTATAAACTGTGGAGTTGGTTGCTGGCTTAAGGCTCTCCCCACAAGCACCTCCCTGTCTACTCTTGGGGCTGAGCAGTGGGGTCCTCACAGCCACTCTACTGCTGCGTGGAATCAGTGGGTAACTAATGGGTAACTGATCCTGCAGCCCTGAGCTTGCCCGGGCGAGGAGCCTGCCAGCCCTTGGCATCCTAGCACGTGTGAGCCTGAGCACGGGACGCAGGAGCACAGGCACTGACCGCGCTTTCTCTCTGCACCTGCAATCTTCCAGACAGTGAAGGTCCAGGGCAATGACATCTCCCACAAGCTTCAGATCTCCAAAGTGAGGAAGAAGGACGAAGGTCTGTACGAGTGCCGGGTGACGGACGCCAGTTACGGGGAGCTGCAGGAGCACAAAGCCCAGGCCTACCTGAAGGTCGACCTCAGCAGCCACGCCAGGAGGATGCAGGCCTTCGAAGCCTCGCCCATGTGGCTGCAGGACGCGAAGCCTCGCAGGAACGCGTCCGCAGCCCTCCCCAGCCTGGTGCACAGCTCGGCCAGCCAGCACGCACACTCCACCTCCAGCCCGCAGGCCGAGGCCAGGATCCCCAAGCAGAGTCCACAATCAGGTATGGAACTGCTGTGAGCCATGCGCCGGGCGGCTTCCAGAGCTGGGCAGCGAGGGCCGCAGAGCAGAGCAGGCAGGCTGGCCCCGAAGCGGCCTCCTGGGCCACCCTGCTGGGGCCCGCTTGGCCGCTCTGAGCATGAGGCCGCCCGGTAGTGCCGGGCAGCGCGTGCGCCCAGGCCTCCAGGAGCTGGACTCTTGTTCTGCCTCTGTATTTGCACATTGTGAGAACAATAAATCAAGTCGTGCGGGGTACATTACAAATGCATGTTCCTTCCCTCTACAGATTTATGTATCCATAATGACCCAAATTAAGAGGCTTTCACTTAATCAGAATGGGAGTGAAAGAGACACACTCCATCATCCCCAGGGAGCGGTCTGTGCTGCAGGCAGTGCTTTCTCCAAGGGCTTCCGACTCTGAAGGAGAAGCTCTGGCCTTCGCCACAGCCCTGAAGGCCACGGCCGGGAGGTGGGGCAGAGCCAGGCAGCCCGGGAGAGGAGGCGGCACCCGTAGACTACCAAAGTGTGCTGTCCACACCCAGTCAGCTGTGCGAGTTAAAGCGTTCTGCATGGTGCTGATTTCTGTGCCCTGCAGCCCAGGGAGGTGGCCGGGTCACCCTGCAGCCCCCCGGGCCACACCAGAGGACTCGAAGGGGCTTGGTACGGGTCAAGGAGAAACGGAGTGCAGGGGTCTTAGCTGGCAATCACTGAGTGGTTCTCTTTCTGTTTTATCCCTGGAGAATTAGTGTCGCTACGGTGGGGAACAGGAAATTGCTTTATCGCTGACATTGAAGGCCGCCTCTCTGTAGCCAGGGTCTACACTTCACTAGTGTACTTGCACATCTCAGAAACTGTCTTGGTCGAGGAGAAACAGATACAGAAGATGTAGATGTGGCCTGGCACACCTTTAGTCCCTACAGTCTCAGAGGCTGAGGCAGGAGGATCACAAGTTCAAGCCCCGCTTGAGAAGCTTAATGACTTAGTGAGACATAAAAAACCAGAACGGTTTGGGTGTTTTATTCATCACAGTTGAAGGTAGCTTAGTGCAAAGGCCCTGAATTCCACCCCCAATAGTGGAAAATTATATATAGGTGGGAATGCTTGCTCGAGAACATGTCTTTTAATAAAAACTGCATTCCGGGACTGGCAGGGTAGCCCAGGGTACATCCCCTCCCTGGTTCCATCTGAGGAACACAAATAGCTTAAGCTCACAAGACATGAGAGAAGAAGCCCTCCACAAGGTGTCTTGCTGGGGGCCCGAGCGCCAGATCCAGGCCCCGAGTCCCCCGCCTTGGCCTTGTTTCCCTCCTGAGCATCTGCTGGGTCTGAGCTCCCGATGGGTCGCCCTGCGCTGCTCGCAGGCACTCACCGCCCGTTGGGGCTCGGCTGCGGCTCTGGAGCTGCTGTTTAACGCAGCCCTGGCGTCCGGAGCCCTGGCCCCTTCCTTCACCCCTGGGCAGGAGCAGCCAGCCAGGCAGGGCGCGGGGAGGAGCAGCGGCCTCGGCGTGATTCACAGGCTGATTGGCGAGGGCGCCACGTCGCGGAAGGGAAACTGTGAGCCCACATGCTCTCCCGAGCTGGCTGTTACAGGTCCGTTCTGCAGAACCAAATTGAGCAGATCACCTATTCCTAATGAGCGCTTCCAGGCACAGAGCAAAACCTTCTCTCCACTAGAAGAGCTCATTTATGGAATTAAATAATAGACTCCGAGAGTGTCTATTTTCTTTTAGTATCTCTTTCTTAGCACTGTGATTGGAGCTATTTGTAAACTCCAGATATCATGAAACAATTTTCAAATAGAAATTAGTGTACTTTCCATTTTACTACCAGCCTTACTATTAGGTATAGAAATTTTTTTTTCTTGAGTTCAACATAAAAGGATAAAAAGAATGTTTTCCACTTATATTTATTAAAAGTCCTTTATTCTAAGATTTTTCTTCTTGTAGCAAACGTTAATCTGAAGCGTCTCAAGGCATTTAATCTACTATGCATGTATTTTGTCCCCACTGCGCGCTGTGTCAGCAGCTGGGCACCCCGCGGCCTGCTCCTCTGGGGTTCGTGTCACCCGGGTGCAGCTACGGTGTCCAGCCAGGGCTCCAGGACAGGAGCTTACTGCATTCGCTGTGGGCCCCGCATCCAGGCTCATAGTTCTCAGGTTATTCAGGTTCACATAAAGCTCTTTCCCATGCCCACACTCATTTATTCCTTTTTTCCACCTCCCATTGCTTCGGGGAGCTCCTAGGACAGGTCCAGGGACGTGAAAATGTGAGGCACTTCCAGCCCTCACTCAGCGTAGGAAACAAAATGTGAGGCACTTCCAGCCCTCACTCAGCGTAGGAAAACAAAGTCCATTCCTTTTACAGCACATTATTTTCATTCTATTAAAAGCAAGACACAGTTGGGCCAGTGAGATAGCTCAGTGGACTAAAGTGCCAGTTTAGGCAAGCTTAGGCAAAGACCACAGTTCAATCCCCAGCACCACAGGCCACCAGCCCTGTCCCCAGGAAACGCTGAGCCGGCCCCTGAGACCAGCGTGCGCCTGTAATCCAGTGCTGTGAAGGCTGAAAGCAGGAGGATCACTATGAGTCCAAGTTGCGTAATGAGACCCTGTAACAACCAAATGCATTTCTAAAAAAAACTTTAAAAGCAATATACAGCTGACACACAGAAATCAAAATCCTGAACAAGCGAAAGCCAACCCTTTAGCCTTCTGTGTTTCGTCTTGTAACGGGAGCAAGAAGACCTCATAGACGTGAGGTCCAGTGCAGCCTGCACTGCAAAGCGCCTAGCTTACCTGCCTTTTGTTTCCGACACTTTCTTTACTTCACTCGCTAAGTTATTTAAACCAAAACACTCTGCTCCTGATTCATACTGATTTCCTGTCGAGGGGGCCTGACTCTCCAAATGTAGCTTTACCTAAAATCTTCAAACTGTCATATAGATAATTGAACCAGTTTCCCCAGAGCAAGCAACAGGAGGGCAGGCACGCCCACCTGCAGCACCGGGAAGTAGGTGTCACCTAACGCCCAAGTCCTGTTTTCCCCAGATGTTTTTTCCAAAAGTGTGACTGTCCCCTCCTATTTCAAACTGTCTCGTGGAAAGGCCAGCAGGCTACACTTGGCGCTGCCCCCGAGCTTCTCAGCTCCGGTCCTTCCAGCTCTCTGTGGGTGAGTGGGGCCCAGGATGTGCCCCTGGGCGCCCGCCTTAAGCTCAGAAAGGAAAAGGGTGCCGGGACCTCTCACGTGCGGGGAAAGGCAAGCTGCGGGGTCACGATGAGAAGGAAGGCTCTGCAGCTCCACTGCTTCCTGCACCTCACCCTGCCCGTCTCCAGGCGGCGACTGCCTCCCGGAGGCCCTTTCCTGCCTGGGCTGCCTGGGCTGGCTGCCTGGTCCCTGCCTCTTAGCTCCCTTCCCCTCCTTTGCAGCTCACCCCTACTTCGTACCTCTTGCAGTGTCCTCCGCTGTTCATCTTCGTGATCTTATCCATCCTTTGGATTTGATAACTGACTTTTTTTAGAAAATTCTCCCATTTCCATTTCTGCTTCTAACTTCTTTCTGAAGATCTACACAAGGGTGAGCTCTTGTCCCCAAAACATCTTCACACACGTGTCTCAGAAGCCTGGCAGCAGATTCAAGATAGTGGCATGGTGGGTGACAACCTGCCCGTTGAGAGCTGGAGGCTGTTGGCTAAGCCCTGCTGCTTGGCTGGTCTGTGAGCCTTGGACTGGTGAAGCATGGAGAAGTGATGTTGTCAGAGGTCCGGGCCTGGCCTTTAAGAGCTGGCAGGGTCAGCCACAACATTTTGGAAGGCCAACACGTAGGAAGTTCAGCTCCCTTCGGCTCTCACTGAGTGAGGGCCCAGCCACGGCGTCCACTGCAGGGGGGAGGCCGCCTGGGACAGGGCTTCCCAGCCGCCCTGGCCTCAGCCCTCTTGCAGCTCCCTGAAGGCTTGCCCGGTGGAGCCCGGAGCTCCCGGCTCAGTGAACAGTAATAACCGACGTCTCTGCAGGGCGTGGGGTGAGGACAGCTTTCCTCAGGGCCACAGACACACAGATCAGACACTCGTGCCAGCTTCTCGGAAGTGAATTCACTCTGGCTCTCCAGCCAAAAGGAAATGTTCTCTCCGTGTCCCCAAACTCTAGCTAACGTCATCCCAATCACAGGTCTTGTGGGAACCTTGAGAACGCTCTTGTCTTCCTCTGTGGAACGTCATGCCGAATTAGTCCATCCTACTGATTCTTTTCCTAAAATACCCTTGAAAGACGACATTTTCCTATTCTGCTAGCACTAGACCCATTCTGAGCATAAGCCCTCTTTGATTTTTTTCAATTCCAACAGCCCCTGATAATTTCTGCGTTCCAATTTCAGTACAGGGAAGATGTCACAAGAGCCACGTGTTCAGCAATTCCCGTTTCCAGAGCTAGACTGCCAACTTCTGTAGCCTGCCCTCCAGCCTTGAGCATGCGGAGCTGAAATCCTCCTCAGATGCAAACCCTGTGCAGCACTCCGGGGCCCTCCAGCCGCCTGCAGCAGGTGGGGCCTGGGCCCGGGCCGTGATAGCCAGCGCTCGGTGCCCAAGTCTCCACTCCGGGACACTCTTAGTCTCGCGAGCTGGGACAGATTGGTATCACTCGACTATTATTTGGTCACAGAGACACTAGCCTCGTCTGTGTCATCCAGGAGCCCAGAGCAAGCAGAGCTCTAGCTTGGAGGCGAGAGGAGAAGAGGGGAGAGCTCAGCTGTGGCCTCTCCTTTCTCTTAGATAATTTTGCCATGATTTCAAAGCTGACGTAGGCACGCGTTTCATCCCAAAGTGAATAGTGCAGGCTGTGGCCGCCAGGCTTTCGAAGAGTTTGTTAAACATTCATGCCACAGGTTGATGTGGGCTCTTGCTTTAGTAGACATGGAAGTTAAAACTAAAGCACAAATTTACAGGGAGTGCTTTAATGCAAAGTTGGAGAGAAGAGAGCTAAGACTTCCCGTTTGGGCAGCTAGAGGCTCTCTGGTACAGGGGTGCAAACCTGGCTGGGAACCAGCTTTGGGGAGCAGTTAGTGGGCTGGCATGGGGTCCATCTGTACCTCAGGTCTGGTTTCATAGCTCTAGAGTTCTCGTGGCTGAGCTCTCTCTGTGTGTGTGTGTGTGTGTGTGTGTGTGTGTGTGTGTGTGGTCAGTCTGCCTCCCTGGAATCCAGGCAGTCACAGGTTCGGGACCATGGCTGTGGGCTTCTGGGTGTAGCTGCACGTCCCTGTATACCTCTCATCTTGGGGTCCTCAGACCCCAAGAATCGATCTTGGAAGAGGTGACACCCTGTAAATTCAGGGCTGATTGATCCTGTCTAGCAAGGACCTGGACAGACAAGTCATCTGAGGGACAGCACAGCCCTACATAGAGCTGAGGCGAGATCCAGCCCCGGACTTACAGCAACACAGGACGTGACACCACGGTGAAGCTTTGCAGTTTGTTCTTAGTCGCCTGTCGGGCATCTGTGGCCCAAGTGAAGTCGTGGCTCATAGGGAATGTGGCTTTTCAGTCCCAACCATCCCAGAAGAAAGCACAAATGATTTTAATGAGCAGCAAGCAAGCAAAGGCCCAGGGGTCTGGCCGCCCTTCCCCAGGGGCCCTGCCTGGATCATGACTGTCAATGATCAGACCTCCTAATGTCTACCAAGTAGGCGTTTTTGAGGGGAAGACCAGAAATCAGCAGGTTTACATTCATAGACTATGAGAATCACTGGCTTTCAACCACCTTTTGGATGAGAAAATAGTTTTTATCCCTCACTGTGACATGTGTGCTTCAAAATCCTCTTTGGAAGGCTGCCCCTGTGCTGAGATGGAGTTCCAGGAAGCCCTTCGCTCCGTGTCCCCAGGGGGTGACAGGGAGCTCAGCCAGAGCACAGTTCTCTACTCGGGTGTCAGAGGCTGTGTTGTCCCCAGGGCGAGAACCTGAGTATGGAGAGGTGGCTGCTGCTGCTGCCGGAAGCCGAGAGCTTCAGAGCAACTCTGCACTGAGGGTCGGCCGGGCAGCTGTCCACACTGCCAGCCTTAGCGGCCGTGACCACAACACAAAGTGGCACAGCCGGTGAGAAGCAAGAGAGGAACCAAGAGCTCTCCTGATGTAAGAGGCGGGTAAAAGGGTGTTGCACTGGGGTGAAGCCAGCGATCTGCTTCAGGCTTACTGCTGATTCGGGTTTAAGTCATCCATGTTGGCTGTTAAGGGGCTTCCACTACTTTGATCGCTGTAGTTCTTTCAGCTAAACAGCTGCTGTCCACATCAGTGTCCGTGAGCAAGATGAAAAGCAGATGGGAGGCAATGCTGGACGGCACAGGGGGCGGAGTCAGCCCGGCTCCTGCGCCCAGGCACGTGCGGGGCAGACTGTGCCGTGGTGTGTTCTGCCGGTCGGTGTCTTGAGCCCCCCGGCTGAGACGCAGCCCCCCACCTGCTGGCCAGAGGGCTTCCGCACCCCTGCCTGCCCAGGTGAGTGTCCGGCCCCCTGCAGTGGGGAGACAGAGGCAGAGCATCGCTGTGTCCCGAGCCCCTGATTCCATGCTGGCTGTGAGTTCCGCGAGCTAGGAGAGACGCAGCTTCTAAATCAAGACCCAAATAAGTGCCACAGTCTCATGAACGCTGTTAGCGTAATTGGATTCAAGGTTTCATGAAAAACCTTCTGAAATTTTGAAATTTTTAAAATGTTTTATGTATTTATCTGTCTGGTACAGGGTCTTGCTGCACAGCTCAGACTTGGCGTGATCCTCCCATCTCAGCCTTCCCAGCACTGGGATTACAGGTGTGCACCACCACGCCCAGTCTCAGGGGCAGTCTGGCGTGCTGTATCCGGGTGCTTGCACTTGCCAGGCAGGCGCTTAGACTGCTGAGCTATCTCCCCATCCCTGACTTCCTGAAATTTTAAAGATGCAAAGTAATTAGAAATACATCTGAAAACTCACAGAAGTGAAAGTATTTTTAAAGCCTCAGGAAGAAAATAGGTTGAAAGCAGTAGCAACGGCGGCGCCAGACGCAGCGGCGTGTCCGACTCACTCCCCAGCAGCTTGTGGCTTCTGAGAGGCCGGTGGGCAGCTGCCTCTCTGGACCCTAAAAGTGTCTTCATTTCTGGAAGTGATATGCTGACGCCTGGCTCCAGGGCTCGTTTTCAGCCGTAAGTGAGAAAGGGGACTTCAGTGTGACTTCAGCGGAAGGAGCAGCGTGTGGGTGTGGCAGTCCTCCCCTCACTCCTGCTTACCTCAGTGATGAAAGTGAACCGACAGACAGCTGTGGTGTAAAAGGGTGACAGATCTCGTGGGTATGACTAGCGACCACAAGACTGGGACGTGCTCAAATGACGCAAAATAATGATGCAGTGGATTTAAAGCATAACCATTGGGATTTGCTTAATTAGAAGAGGCCAAAAGAAAAACCACCATGATTTACAGTGCCCGTCCAGACTAGCCACATTCAAGAGCTAAGGGCCAGGGAGATAGCTCAGTAGAATAAGTGCCTGCCTGGCAAGCACAAGGTCCTGAGTTCAATCCCCAGAACCACAAACGATAAATAAATACATAAATAAATAAATAAAGAGCTAAGCAGAAAAGAAAGCTCAAACAGAAACATTAGCATAAAATCAGAAAACTGAGGCTTTGAACATTTTATTTATTTATGTATTTATTTTTGTTTCTGTTTTTTGAGACAGGGTCTCACTATGCAGTTCAGGCTGACTTGAGCTCCCTTTGTAGCCCAGGCTGGTCTTGAACTCACAACAATCCTCCTGCCTCAGCCTCCCAAGTACTAGGATTACAGGCATGTGCCCCCATGCCCAGCTGGGATACAAATTCTTAAAGCAAAACATATATAAAACTTTAAATGAACCTCATGTATGTGCATAGAAAAGTAACAGGAAAATACACATGCAAATGTGCGTCAAAGGTGAAGGGGAACTATGATTTATAATTTTTTTTGTATTTTTGTCATTTGAGGCAAGATTATTTCTTATTTTGTTAGAAGGAAAAAAATCATATTTAAAATTTTCCAGGTTTAAAAATATGGCACACAAGGCAGGCAAGATAGCTCAGCGGACTAAGCGCCTGCTTAGGCAAGTGCAGGGAACCAGGGTTACACTCCCAGTACCACATACTGTGCCGGCCCCGTCCCCGGGTGTCCTGAGCCGGCCACTGAGTCCAGGCATGGTGACGCATGCCTGTAATCCTGGAGAGACTGAAAACGGGGATCACTAGGAGTCCCAGTGGCACATGAGACCCTGTACCAAATACATTGAAAAAGAAAAAAAAGAGAAGTGGCACGCATCCCTGAGAACAAACAGGAAGCTTAGCAAACTCCTGCTGTATGATAATGGGTCGCGGCAACATTAAAAATATAAACGTGTGCACATATGCAGGCCAACGCACATGTTCATGTGTGTGGAAGGCGTTTTTCTGAAAGGCGTGGTATACTCAGAAATTGCTTGTAGCATTGGAGTTAGGAGTATCATCTATACAGACACATACATCTCTTATTTTCTGGGTGTGGGTCGAGAAGGACCATCAAATTATTTTGTCTAAACAGATAAATGTGATCTTTATGAATTTGTATAGATTAAGTCAACACAGATAATGACCATAAATAAAATACCTTCAGTCATTCTTCCCCCCAGTGGTATATGTTCTACAGCCTCCACTTCGGAGACAGAGTAGAGGGACGTGCAGTGTGTCATCACTGGGGACATTAAAAGAAATCAATACCCAGCGCAGCTGGATGTGCCGGCGCCCGGAGTGCGAGCGCGGCTCGCACGGACTCAGAATCCCATAGCGGTGAGACGGCCGCGTGGAGCCGGCACTGGGAGCGAGCAAGCCGTAAAAGCTTAGCAGTTGCTGTTTCTCTCTGTGGAGCTGGCAGCTCTGCAGCTCCAGGGAGAGTGAAGCCGGTGAATTGAACGAAGCAGTCTCAGCTTCCCAGGCACAAGTATTTTATGGCAAACGTGCAGTCAGGTGCTCCAAGTCTCAAGACTTGCCGGCATCAGCTGCCGCACAGCGCTGGGCCCCTTGTGGGACCAGCTCGCTTCCCGCTGTGCTCACGGACGCGTCTTCTGTTGCGGCCGCGCACTCTGCAGCCGCCTCCTTAGCCACTTTGTAGTTAACGCCTGTGATGCGGCGAGTCCGTGTGCGAGAAGGCGGCGGTCTCACGTCTGCACTGCAGCTTTTGCACACGCTGAGCTGGGGCAGCCCACAGTGGCAGCACCCGCAAGCATTTCGGGAGCTGGCGCTGAGTGCTCCAGGCTCCTGGGACACAGGAGCGCGCGGGTCACTGCAGCTCCTCACGGTGTGCTGGAGCTCGCTGGCGCAGAAGGCAGTGTGCGGCTGCGGATCGCGTGCTGCGTGCGTCCCGTGTGGCGCAGAGCACTTCACGAGGCCTGCTAAGAGCCAGTCGCTAAGGACAGCGCCCGGACCTCTGATGAGGGCCTGCGAGGAGCGCCGGGAAGCCGAGCCTGGCGTTCTTCCCCCACGCGGCCGGAGCAGGAATTGCTTTAAGTGATGTTTAATCCTCAGCTGAATCTGGGCAGTCTGATGAGCTGAGTCTGAGCGCAGTGTCCCTCCACCCATCGATTCGCATACCTTCATAAACGGGGAGATTTAAAAATCACTGCTCCAAACATCCCTAATTTCTTAATTTGGTAATGAAGAAGCTGTCTTCTGCACGAAGGCAACTCACACATTTCTTTTCAGAAAGTTTTGAGATGGCCAGATTAAGGAAAGGAGTAAGCCCTTGCCTCCAGCTTGCAAAGGGTGTGAGGCAAGACCTTGCCGCCGTCCTCCCGGAAGGTGCCAGGACAGCTTTGCGGGCAGGCCTGTGTGCTCTGGTTTTCTTCCTGGTGCTGGTGCTTGCTCCCAGGCCTCTGCGCTGGCTACGCCCCAGCCCTTTCCCATGTCTGGGCTCAGGGTCTCCTTAAGTTGCAAGCAGCCCAGGGGAGCTCCAGCCTCCGGCCTCAGCCCCAAGTGCTGCACGCAGGCCCACCTGCCTGCCAGCCCAAGCACCCATTTTCAGAGGCATACACCAAGGATTTGAGCGTCTCGTTAGGTTAGGTTCTGAAATGATTTCTGCTCAGCCTCAGACAGTGCCAACAGTGCAGGTTTGGACTTCCATGGGTTAGTCTCGTCACCTGTGGTGACGTCTTCTCCAAGCATGTGAGAAATGCAAGGCACTGTAGTGACAAGTTCATAGCGACCTCTCCTTCCTTCACTTTTCCTTCTGTTCGGCTCACTCTGAATCCCTGAATTCCTCAGCTGCCATCTCGTAAAATATACCATTTCCCCTCTTCTTTAAGAGGACTTTTCCCCTGGCTTTGGAGAAGGGCAGAGAACGTGGGTGCCAGGGTCTCTGAGATGCTCGGCTGAGGCCTGCTGCCCTGCCTGCCCCCGCCCTGCCTGGCCCTGCC
>NDGN011473332.1:0-20923 GCA_002564285.1 Tympanoctomys barrerae
AAAAATTAAAAAGACTAAAACAACTGAATGAAATAACTGCCTGAACCTCCCATTACGTTTGTCACATGACACAAGTTGTGTTACAGTACCTGTTAGTGTTGTCAAAGGCAAGACAGATTCAGCATCTATAACATCAGACGCCTGGATAAAGCCATGTGGTGAAGGGACGATAAGTATTGTTTCATCATCAATCGTTTGATCAACTTGTTCTACTATGGTGGGAGACTCTAAATCCTAAGTAATATGTAAAGAAAGAAGAGAAATAAAAGAACAAAGCCAGGTATAGGTCAACTGCATGCAGAGGCAGCAAGGCTATGAACATAAAGAGTCCCAAGCTGAAGCCTAAGACCCCTCAGATCCCCACACTTGGGAGTGGGTTCCAAGGAACACCTGTCAAGCTGCTGCTGGAGAGGGAAGGTTGCGTGAAGAGGTGTGCTATGACAGTGGCTTCATACTGCCCCGCCCAGAAATCCCTGATCACCCACTTCTGCCAGTGACACTAGGCTGTGTCACTAGCAGCTAAGATGGGAGCCCTGCCCTGGGCACCCACAGAAAAGAACAGCTTGGAGTATGTCCAAGACCCTTCCAGCCTGCTCTGCCGGGTACAACTTACCTCAGTAACATAAGCACTGGTCAAATCAGAGGGGGACCCTTCTTGCTTAAGGTCAGAGTCCGAGATCTCTTCTTCTGTTCTGACCATAACACTGTTCATGAGTTCTGTGCTATTTTGGTCACTGAATTTGGACACATGAGCATCATTATATGACGGTACTAGTGTCATCTTAGGCTGATGAATCTCATCTGGGAAAGTGTCTGCTTCCAGTGCATCAGGAAAATCAGAAGACTGCATGTCACCGTCTACTGAGAGCTCTGCCTGCGATAATGAAGAAGAGAGGTCTTCCGTAGCAACAGTCTGGATGATGACTCTAGGAGTGTGGCACTGCACCGTGACATTGTCACTGGTGTTCAACAGATGTTCTGGCTGTAAAGCAGCAAAGGAAACTGTCAATGGCAAAAGCAGGAGGTTCTACTAGAGCTGAAGTTATCCAACAGGCAACCTCTGCAGGGGAGACTCTAGCCCCTCCCTCTCCCAGGAGCCACGATGTTTGCGTTACTTGAAGCATCATGGTTCTGGAGCACCAGCTTGCTTTCTCCTAAATTCTCACCCTCTATGTCCATCTAATAGAAAGAGGGATTTAGAGATACTCCCCAGTATAGGAAGGAAAGTGGTGCAACTGTCATGACAGTGTTTGTATTTTGTTCAGCTAATCCTACATTGTAACTGGTAATCAGAAACCAAGAAGAATTGTGCAACATACGGATAAAGCATGAACAATGATCTGCTCAGGAGAAGCAGGAGCAGCGGCTGTCAGGGTTACGGTGGGGCTGGCAGCCAGAGTGAGAGGAAGCCCTTGGCTTGAGCTCGTCTGAAGTAGGTAGGTTCCAGGTGTGCCAGTGGGCTGCAGATGGAAAGACTGCAGGGAAAGAACACATGCTTCAACCCAAGTGACAGACAACGGCTAGAGCCACCCCTGCTTCGGCACACTTCAACCTGGTGACGCCTCTGCTGGCCTGGGAGTGGGTCAGCAGGTACATGTCCTCCACTGTCTTTCTCACAGCTGGTCTTGGTGGTCTGTTTGGGGATTACCCACACGTGTGCAGCCAAGTGACATGCCAAGATCCTGTCTCTGCATGGCAGGACTGGCCATCGCTCAAATTCGAAAAAGGAAACTATGTTTTGGAAGAGGCACAGCAGCAGTGTTTACTCACTTGAATGCATCTTTTAATGATGTAATTTCAAGAAATACTTTTTGTATTAGGGGAAAATTTATGAATAGCAGTTAGCAATGTTCTGCTGAAGGAAGATGCTTATCTGAAAAAGATTCACTTGTATTTACCTTCTGAGACGAAAGCATGATAAAACTATTCCCTAATACTTTTATACTACAAGTTTCACCCCAGCAACTGAGAGAAAATATCTGTACTTTAATTAGCAATAATCGCACCTCAGATAAACCTCAGTGGCTATGATACTGCCACTGCGCAAAGCTAATATTTGTACTTTAGATGGGGCTTCCGTCACCTTTGAAATCTGTACACTGAATCCCTGAACAGACTTCCTTATTTCTTCTATGGAGGTAATCGTCCCCTCCCACAGAAAGGCTTGCAGTGTTAGCACTATGAAAGAGCTTTAACAGTCAGGACTCGATTTCTCTGGCCTTTCCATGGAAGTGAAAGCCAGTCATCCTCAAGACTACATGCCAACTAATTACAAGCATAAGGCATTTCTGCAAACTGTACATGCACTATGAATATCACAGGTGTTTTATGAGTACATTTGTGTTTTTTAAATTTATGTAGCTATCCTGTTTCAGCCTCCCTAGCACTGGGATTACAGGCATGTGCCACCCTGCCTGGTTTCGGTGGCCTGCTTGGCGGTCCCGGGTGAGCCCAGCATGGCAGGTGGTACTGGTACTGACCAGGGATCAAACTCGGGTCTTTGCACTTGCCAGGCAGGCACTTAGACCACTGAGCTATCTCCCCAGCACCTATCTGTACATTTAAATATCTTTAAATTTCAAGTATTGAAGCTGAGATACTACTATCCTCCCCTAGTCATTTCAGGTAAGTAGGAAATGTACACAGGTGCTTCTTGACTAAGGTGAGCTGTATAGAGATAAGCCCAGGTGCTGTGGCTCAGTCAAGGCTGTGGCCACAGCCACCACGGCCACCCCACCACATGACCACAGTGGAACCTCCAAAGACCCATCTTCATATTCAGCTCCCTATGAGTTTTTCCTTTTTCTCTCAAGACATATCTGGGATTTGTGATGGCGGATTGTTTAGTAACTGTTTACACTTTTGAGACATGACAAGACTTTATCCTAAAGTGGCGATCCTCCAGGCTGAGACCACAGCTGTGTTCCCAGTGCCTGAAAGTGTTCCTCTGTCCGTGTTGCTGAGCAGCGCATGATGGACACTCTATAAACCTCTGATAACAGTGCTAGCTCAGACTCAGCACAAACCCACTCATGCATGCTGGCAGTCCTGCTGTTTTAACACATGAACAGATAATAAAAGTTTAAGTCTGATTTATGTCTGTCCTGAAAATTTTCATTTCATCTGCTTATATGATAAAAAACTTAAGAATTATACCAACTGACTTTATGCATAAAAATGATCACAATCTATAGGAAGCAGTACTCACTGGAAGAATCTCAAATGCCTGTAGTGTTCCGCTGTTTAGGGTTAGTGTTTCTGAGTCAACAGGAGCAGCAGGGGCCTCTGCTGAAGCTGCAGTAAGAACAAGGACAGTAATAAAAGGCGGTGGAGCTTCTCCAGTGTCCTGAGCAGCTGGGAAGGCCATTTTATACTGGATAATCTGCATGTAAGCCTGAAGTCACTGAAATTTCCTAAAAGAAATCTAGTGGATTTATCTGGGATGGACAGCATGTAGATTATAGAGAACATACAGTATTGGCCACACTGACCAGTTTCATTCCTGCCAGTTTTACTGGAACACAACCATGTTCATTCATATTTTTTCCTGTGAGTGCTTTCACACTCTGGACTTAAGATTTATGACAGACACCACAAAGCTCATAAAGTCTAAGATGTTACTAGACCTTTACAGAAAAGGTTTGCCAACTTGTACTAGGTATACAAAGCATTTCTAATTATTAAGAGGAAAAAGAAGCTAACTTTGAAAAAAAGGAAAATGGAAAAACATTTTTAAACACAGATGTCTGGAGTTCTGGTGCATGATGGTAGGCCAGGGACTTCCTCTTGTGACAATGCTTCCTGAAAACGAACACCTGGGCCAACTAGGGCTCAGACCACAACCGTCCTGCCTCCCTCACATTGCTGCTCTGGGATCAGCAGTGCTATGGAAACAGTGTGAGATGTGACAACTTCAGAAGTCCATGCACAGGGGTTGGACAGTGCACTCCAGAGGTATCTGCCAAGGTGCAGGCTGACCACTACCTGCCCGCAGTTCTGCAGGGCTGCGAACAGAACACGTGTGACCTCTGGGTGCTCTCAGTCACAGGTCAAAATTCATGCAGCCCTGTTCCTAAGCTAAAAAAAATAAGATTTTAGTTAGAATGCTGGAAATGAGATTATAGAATTCTCACTGTCAAGTATTTTGCTGGGAGAAATAATTTATTTTGCACATTTATCCATTTTAAAATGATGCTATGAATATTAAAGTACCACTTATGTTTGCTGCCTTCCTAACAACTATGAGCCCTGGGAAACTAAAAGGTCTGCACACACAATCGGCTTATGGCTATTCTTGACTATTTATGGGGGAAAAAAAGGAGGGCCAAAAGCAAAGTCTTTACGCTTTATTATACTGGAAAGTGGATAAAGCAAATAACCAAATTCAAACTAGGACGATTATTAGTTTAAATGTCTCCAAGATCACTTTTTTTTTTCCTTTAAGGTCATTTTCTATCGATATATTTTTGGGGTGCTATCTCCCACTCAACTCCATCCACATCTCCCTATGTAACTGAGGTCACGGTATATGCTGACATAGGGTGGCCCAGGGATGCTGGGAAGTGGGTGTTATAACCATTAGGAACAGCATGGATGTTTTGTGAGTGAGGTCAAGGGACCCCGAGAGCAACCTGCCCCATGAAAGGTAGTTTTACGAGGCCTGGCCTGGCTCAGAATGTCAGAAAGCACCTGGCTGTGGACAACAGTGACCAGCAGAGCACTCAAGCCGACTGACGCTGGCTCTCAGAATGTTGCTCTCATTCCCTTTCTGTCACTGCCATCAAGGATAAAGGGAAAAGGTCCACATAAAGAAATATTACCCTCCCTCATAACTTCCAGGTTCCCATAAGCTTATAGAAAGCAAAAGTGTCAGAGGCTAAGACCAACAGAGATCCTGGATATAGGAACATTTCTCTGTAGGAAACTGGCTCCTTGCTCCCTGAAGTAAATCTTTTCTAATCTTGCCAAAGCCTATTTCTATAAACATTATGTCCCCAACTCATGAACAATTTCTGTTCTGGGAGAACGTCCATAAATCACATGTGTTCGTAAGCCACCAAAGTGATTTTTATATAGTATATACAGACTGTGAAGGTTTGCAACTTGAATGTTCCCAAGTCGGGACCTGACTGTGCCTACCCCAGATCCCCCCCAACCTTTATTTTCTGGTGAAATTTATGAAGCACTATGCCACCTTGAGTTGTTCTCCTCAATGGACTATTTTCAACTAATCATTAATCTTAATGTCTATTTTAACGATTCATTTTTACTCCGTCCTTAACTGTAAAATCAGGAGAGCTGTTTCGGGATGGTTTACAGCGCCAGGGTTGTCAAGTCCTTCCTACCACACAGTCGCTCTTTGCAAGTACAAGGTGAACTTGCTAAAAGGCCTCGGATGTGCTCTCCTTCTCCACCTTCGCAGGTGGACTGGGGTCACAGCCATCACCCGAGCCCCACACTTACAGACACGGGTGATCTGGACTGGGATCTGCAACGCGGCCACGGGGTTGGGGGGGACGGCTGTGTTCTCTTCCAAGCGGGCCACTCGGATCTGAACATGCTGAACACTGGAACTGGAATTACTGTTGGCAACTCCAGGTCCTGACTTATTCTCCAGCAGCGCTGGGTTGTTTTTTTGGTTCTCATGTAACTGTTTCAGACCTTTTATTAAGACTGCAGGGAGATGGGGAGACAAAAAGAACACTGACTCTCTGGCACCACTGTCAAGGCAACAGGGAAGTGAAGGGTAGGGTAGGGAGGGGAAGTACTGGGAATAGTAATTGCACACTGGATGTAAGAATTTATTGAAACGACAGTAAAATTATTAAAACTACAACCTGACATGAAAGCTGAGCAACATTATCCATCACAACTTTATATTCTCTAGGAGGGCTGGGGCCTTGCTATGCTGCCCAGGCTTGTCTCAAACTCATGGGCTCAAGGGATCTTCCACCTGAGTCACTGAAGCACACAGGCAAGTTTCTGTTCCCATTTTGTAGGCTGTCTCTTTACTTTGCTGTGCAAAGGAAATCTGATATAACCCCACTTGTTGATTCTTACTATTTTTCACACAATTCTGTTCAGAACATCTTTGTCTACACCTACGATGTCAAAAGTTTTACCTATTTTATCTTCCAGCTTGTTAAGTGATTCTGATTTAGTATTTAGATCTCTGGACCATTTGGATTTTGTTTTATTTTTTTGCAGAACTGGGGATTAAACTCAGGCTTTTGCACTTGCCAGGGAAGCACATATCCTACTGAGCCATCTCCCCGGCCCCCATTTGGATTTTAGACTACTGCAGAGTAAGAGCCTCAAGTCTAGCTTCAATATTGCGTGTTCTTCCAGCACCGCTTGCTGTAGAGGCTGTCTTCCCTCCAGCATGTTTCTGGTCTCTGTCAGAGATCAGGAGGCCGAACATGTCCACAGTTGTACTGGCATCCTCTATTCTGGTCTCCTGATCCACAAGTCAGCTGTTGTGCCAACCCTGCTGCTTTTATCACCAGAGCTTTGTAGTATTACTTGAAGTGAGGTCCTGTGACGTCTTCTGCTTTGTTTTCGTTGCCCAGAATTGTTCCTACCATTCTGGAACTTTTCCTGTTCCATATGAATTTTAGGATTATTTTCTCTAGCTTTGTGAGGAATGCTACTGGTATTCTGATTGGGTCTGCATTAAATCTGTGGGTAAGTTTTGGAGGTTTGGCCACTCGGACAATATTGGTTCTGTGTCTCCAGGAACATGAGATACCTGTTTCCTGATGTCCTCTGTGGTTTCTTTTTCTATAGTACTATAGTTTTTGTGGTAAAGGCGTTTCACATCCTTAATTAGGCTATTTCCTAAATAGTTGCTTTTTCTTGATGCTACTGTGAATAAAATTGTTTTCCTAAATTATTTCTTGGTGAGTTGTAATTGGTGGATAGGAACACTACTGACTTTTCTGTGTTGGCTTTGTAGCCCACTATGCTATAGAATTTGCTACAGGAGTTTTGTTTTTTTTTTTTTAAAGGAGGTCTTCTATGTAAAGGATCACATCATTACAAATAATAACCTAACTTCTTCCTTTCTTACACATATCTTTTATTTTTTTCCTCTTGCTTGACTGCTCTAGCTTGATTTTCATGTGTTGAACTTGAGTGGTAACAGTGGGCATCCTTGTCTTTTTCTTGATTTCGGAGGGATGGTTTCAGCTTTTCCCCACTCAGCAGCTCCCAGTTTGTCATAAATGGCTTTTACAAGGCCTTTCTGTTCCTTAGGGCTTTTATCTTAAGTGCATGCTGGATTTTGTCAAAAGCTTTTTGCTCAATCTATTGATGGGATCATGTGGTTTCTGACCCTGATTCTGTTTTTTTGTGATTCATTCATTATACTCATTGATTTGCACATACCAAACCATCCTTGCATCCCTAGGATGCAGCCTACTTGGATGAAGCATCCCGTTGATGACTGATTACATTCTACTTGCCAACATGTTACTGAGGACTTTTGAATCTAGGCTCATTAAGGAAACTGGCCTGCAATTTTCTTCTTCAGTTGGGTCTTTATCTAGTTTCAGGATCAGCGTGATACTGGCTTTCAGGTATGAGTTTGGGAGAACTCCTTCCCTTTCAATTACATTAAAGAATTTGAAGAATATTAGCGTTATCTCCCTGGGGGTCTTCTAAGTTCAGCACTGAATCCAGGACCATCTGGTCCCAGGCTGTTCTTAGTTGATAATTTTATTACTGCAATTTCCATTGCATGTTATTGGAATGTTCAGAATTTTTATGTCTTCTGGGTTCAATTTTGGTAATTCACATTTTCATTAAGTGAAATTCTTTAGCATTTAATTTTTCTTTGGAAAGATAAAAATGGGAGTTATATATTAAGGGTAATTAATTTAATAACCTAAACTAAACAGACTATTCAACTTGGTTTAGTACCTGTGAAACAGGTAATGGAATGCAAAGTATGCTGTTTCACTTCAAGCAAATTCAATTTCAAATCTTTAGATTTAAAGTTAATGAAATGAAATTTAAAAGCCTTTATGCCACAAAAGAAGTTCATCATACATTTCCCCCACCAAGGCCAGTTAAGACGTTTGTAAGTATACATACAACTTACTAAGTTTAAATTTAAATTTTGAAAAATAAATCTTAATACAAAATTGAAACAAAATTTATTTCCTCTCCATACTTTATGTAGAAGAACAAGAATGTGTGACAATGTATCTGTTTTTAGGTTTTGGGAATTAAAAATTATATTAACTCTTCTCTAAAGAAGAAAAAACAATCTACAAGAAATAGAACAGAAATAGCGGAAACTGGCTTTGACATTTCTTGAGTCAGAGAACTGTAACTCCTCAGGTGTAAACATGGTAACCAAGGGAAGGACCTGAAGTAATACATTACCAGGGAATGAAACATCTTTATGGTTTGCAATCTGCCTTTTGATGGTCCACCATTTACTTCGAAGCCACTGTGGTGAACGGACGCTGCTCCATCCCTCAGCTAACAGATCCCAGTTTATGTCATTTTCATCAGCTACATCAAGCTCTGCTACCCTACAGGTTCAAAACAAGCACATGTTACATGGTGCACTTGGTTTCCATGAGAGCCCTCCTCTGCCTAAATGACAGCAGCACTGATAAAGGGCATGGCAGGTAAAGACCACAGGCTGATGTCCGCTGGCACGGGGAAAGGACTCCATACACACAAGTCATGTTCAGAGCCAGCAACTAAGAAATCCAGTCAGCACAGTCTTTGGTTAAAAGTATAACCAGTGGGCCAAACTGTAAGTGACCAAAAAGTAGACGAAGCACTGGGAAGGAAGGCGAGCAGCTAAAGGCCACACTCTAAGGAAAACGAAGCTGCACAGTGTTCCCAAGAGTTTCTTGGAGTGAGTGGCTTTTACTAAGTCAGTTATCTTTGGATCTGAGCTTTTTCATTTGCGAAACAAAAATGCTTAGCAATGCACCACTTATAAAGATGACTAGTGGGATAAAAAGTTCTATTAAGAGCAAAATTCAAAAAAAAAGCAAAATTCAAAACAAAATGATAGAATAGCACCAACCAAAAAACAACCAGTAATAGTACAACTAACTTTGAGGTTTTAAATCATTCAATCTCTAGCTTTAGTTGTGATGGCTTTGGTTTTCAGCTGGGACACAATGACAAGTCTCTTACTTCAGTGTCCTAAGTGGCTTCTTGGTGGTATTTTTTGGCTTATTTGGGCTGCTGAGTCTTAATGTTAAAACCATCAAGTTTTTAAAATCCTGGCTCTTCCTAAATGAGTACAAAGCGGGCATTTGGCCTCATCCAGGGTGCAGGTGGTCTCTCAGAGCAAGCTTCGCACAGCAGCCGAGAACTTATGGGCATGAGACTGACAGTCCTCTCCCTGACACAGCCACGTGGTGAAATGAGGTGAGGCACCTGCTGGCAGTGGACATTAAACTGCTACTGCCAATGTCATGCCTGACCTCTGGACACACAGGCCTTCAGCCTCTACGCCTTCAGTTTGGCCTTTGACTGGGCACTAAATCCACTAAAAAGGAACAAACACAAAACAGAAAGAACTCAAGGTAAAATACCAAGGGTCTAGCACAAGGGTCTACTGAAAGAAAGAAAACAGGTCCAGGACACCCAGAGGACTGGCAACCACACATGCAGGAGCAGGCAGCTCAGAGAGCTCAGCACACACCTGAGGATAAGGTTGATCTCATCTTCTTTGGTCCACTCCGTGCCCCCACTCTGCTTCCAGTTCAGGTAATTGAGCCACTTAGAACGACACTGCTTCTCTGAGCGGGTACCCACCCGCTCTGCCACCGCAGCCCAGGACACACCCTGTGTGACAGTGTCACCAGGCTCAGTGCTCGTCAGCTCATGAACCACCTCCGCAAGCCTCTTTTCCTCCTCTTCTGTCCACTTCCCTGAAAAAAGGAGATTGGCCAGATGCCTCCCAGCCCTCTCTCCCACAGGCCTGGCTTGGCCTGTAGGGAGTACAGTGAAACCCACTGCCACATAGAGCTTATTACAGCTTAATTCAAGTGGTCCTGTGCTGGGGACTGTGTATATCTACTAAGGCAGCAACATCTTACTATCTGGGTGAGGCCTCTGTACAAAACACTACTACAAAGAATAGCAGTTCTCAAGTCACACTAAGAGTTCCATGGACACAAGGTGGAGCTTCACTGATGGCTTCGGGGATATGGAGATTCCTTACCTTGCAAAAATGATGCATTCAGAGAGCCTTTCCTCACAGGAAGGAGCAAGGAGGGTGAGGGGGTGATGCCTAACGATGTCCACCTTTTAGTCAAAGTTAGACATACTTGTCTTCCCACTACCCCAATTCTAGACACTGTGAACAAATGGTGTAGTGTCTAATGTTAGTATTTAAGTATGTTTTTATTCCTCCTCCTGTTAAACTTATTCTTGATCATTGAAAAAAACTGTACCTGAACTGAAAAATTTGTTTGAAAACTTCCTTCTGGTTTAAATTTAGTTATTATAAATCAAACCCCCAAATGTCAAAAAGGTTACATTCCTGCTTCACTGAACAAGTATTCACTGAATGTGCGTTATATGCTGGCACAGTTCTGCACACTGTGGATAGACAAACTCTGCTCTCCTGTCGAGCATACTACAAAAGCATCAATCCTGAGGGGGTGTTTCTTCGGAAAGAAACCAAAAAATTCTGTGTCACAGAACGCCAGAAAAAACCAAAACCAGGGAGTGGGATAGGCTCCTCCGAGTCATGCTGACAAGAGCTCTGCACTCAGTACACACGTGCTGGAATGCACCATCCCTGGTTTGCAGACTAGGCCAGCCATAAAGAGCGACAGAGTTGGGACCCTGGTACTCTCAGGCCTTGTGGAGATGGCAGTGCTGGAGGAGGTAAGGGGAGAGCAGTCTTAACTTTACTTCAGTGGGGCAGGGATACAAAATCACACCTTAGGACACCTGCTCTTGGGAGTGAGTACATGCTGTGAACCCTTCAGAGAAGAGAAGGGTGAAGGGAAACTGAGCACCTGTCATAACCTGTATTACAGAGGATGCAAGGCTCAGCAAGGCTAAGTGATAATGGTAGCATCTAGAAAAACTGCTGCTGTCACAGAGGCTTGACGAATGCTATCCCCAGTGCGTTTATGTATTAATATACATCTGCAGTCTGGCCTGGAGACTGAAATACATTAAGTCCCCACTTAGTATTCGAGTTGCCAACTTTCTATGTGTAAGAGTCACTGTTGGCTTACCACCAATTCTTCCAGAATGAAACTTGTTCATAAATTGAGGACTTATTGTACCAATAATTTCATGTTTTTTAAGATGGAAAAACATACTTCAAGTTTGAGATAAGCAAAAACATACAAACCTTTGGAACATAGATTTTTCCTAATTTGGACCTGCCTATAATTCAAGTTTCTCACAGATATGAGCTGATATACTGTTATTAGTGTAAGTTTAGTGAGATGAGCCTAAATTAAAATTATTTCCCATTTATATAACTCCTAACTACTTTCTTAACTGGGACAGTTGTGGTGGCTACAAAACTGAATCATGCTACACCTCGGGCCTTTGAAACCAGAGACTCTGTTGTATGAACAATGTCCTTGCACATAAAAACACAACACAGATGTTAGCTGGACCCAAATATTAAGCTGAAAAAGGCAGAGTGGGTGACAACATGTGAACTGCAGTGCACGCAGTTCTGCGCTCTCTGTGGGCCAGGACTTGGGCAAGTGCCACAGCACCAAGGCGCACACAGCAGCTGGCACACCCTGCACCTGGCGTACGCAGTACCTGTGTTGCAAGTGTCCTTCATCAGCCGGCACCGGTCTTTGACGGAAGACGCGCTTCTCCCGAGCGCCGCCCCTATTGTGGCCCAGTCGTTGCCATGCTTTATCCGGAGCCTAGAACAAGAGTCTGCCAATCAGCATTTGGTTCAAATGTTTTCTCCCTCTCAATTTCATCATTTATTCTTCATTCTTCTTCTTCCCACTTGGTTTGGAAGTTGTGGGCAGCAATACTTTGAGAGCCAAAGTTTGAAAGTGTGGCCTTTTATTGGGGTCCACAGTTGTCTGTGGGTGAAAAAAAAAAACAGGCAGCAATTGCCCTTTTCCTGGGTCAGAGAAGAAATAAGTAACTTGGATATGTGTTCAAAAAGACCAAATTTTCCTCAGATTATGACACCATTTCCCAGGCGAGCCCTGTGCTTCCTTCCCTTTGAGCAGACTCCTAACAGCTTTTCCTCACACCCTGCAAAATGCCCAGAGCCCTGTGTCACCAACAGGAGCCCTTCTCTATCTTCCTTCATGGCCCACATCACACATTAAACCATCCTTTATGACCCCACCTTGGTGGAGCAAAACTGTGTTTCTTGAGACGAGCAGCCCTACCAAGGTGGAATAATCTGAAGTCAACCCCAAGTTGACTTTACATCAGGGCCCCTGGTTTTGATCTTGGTATACAAACACCACAGATTCAATTGTCAGTGCAACCAAAATCAGCATCTAATCTCTGGCACCTCCATTAACAGCCAGAAGACACAATCAGAGACCAAGAGCAGAAGGCAAGATCTGTGTTCTAGGGACACAGCTACTGTGCAGGTCTAGGTCTGATAACCAAACTTACTGGCAGAGCTAAATTACTGCTGTCCGCCAAAAATCTCTTCAAGTCTTCAAGTTAAAAATGTTTAAAAACATAAGACAAAAAGCAAACAACAGAAAGAATAAATGAAAACAAAATTTAAAACTTACTCCTTCAGCTTCTCAATTTCTTCAGGTGTATATCTAGAAATTTAGAGAAAGTTTTTTTTAAAAAAATCAGTTAAAATAAGGAATGGTAAAAACCTTAATAAAAATCAGGATTTCATTTAGGGTGCTAAATGTTAGTAAGTCCGCATAAAGTAACCCATTTTAAGTGAAACACTAAAAGTTAAATGCTTCTATTTTCTTAATTAAAAATAGCAACTACTTTTAGTTATCGTAAAATTAAGCACTGTACAATTCTGCTTAGGAACACTTAACATTTAAAGCATTTATCTGTTCCAGTACTGCCTCTTTACTTCAAAGTTAGGTTTAGGCACTCTGAAATTATAATTAATCCAAATTTATTTTTTTGGTAAACTGTAGCTAGAAAGAAAAACTTACGGAAAATTCTCTTAGGGCAATGAAAACATTAAAATTCTTTTCATTTCCTGTAGCCAGGCATGTACATCTGATATACTGTTGCCCATTAATTCAATGCAGCCAATGAAATGTTTTCTCAAACTGTCATTTAAAATTAGGAACGGCTGTTCATTTTTTTTGAGAGCAGATCTCGCTTCTGAGCTCTAGCTGGCCTGAAATTTGTGATTCTGCTTCAGCTTTCTGTGCAGGACAGAACTACAGGGCTGTAGGTACTGTTCTCTTGTTAAGCTCTTGATGGTACATGGAAGGTTTATGAAAAGCTAACAGGTCATTCCAGTTCCTTTGCCACTGTGGTAAGACATATTTAAATCACTTCAACTTTAAGATGCACTCTCATTAGCGGGGCTGCTGAAAGCTACAAGAAAGCTGTAGAATTTAAAAGAGATACCGCTGTCATCTAAGGTTCCCAGAGAGACAAAGTGTCAGTTTCACGAACTAAGCACTACACTGAAGCTTAATGATGCCTGTGCATAAACACTACATATGATGGAACCCTAAACCTCTGTTTCTAGAAATGTATTTGCTCTGGTTTTATTTAAAAAACAAAAAAATCACTGATTAGTAGTGCTATACTTGTAAAGTAAGAAAAATACTACCAATGAATTCAGAGTTCTTTTTAACACTCCTACATATTTAACTACTTGTTCTTTACTTTGGAGCAGACTTTGGCATATTAAGTGTACCAAGTCCGCCATCTAACCTAGAGAGGTGATTCAGACTAATTTCTAAATGAGGCCTTATTATAATAAGGGCTCACCATATTCTCAACACAGACCTAGCGTGTATGTAAGTATAACAACAGTAACTCTTAAGCTGTCTCCAGTTAGGCTTAATATACCTGCACTTGAAAACATGACAGTTCTGTAACTATTTCCCTAAGGAATGAAAACATGCAGCATTACAGGCTTTCATACTTTCCCACATGGTTTCTGTCATCATACATGCGAAGCACTCTTCTATAAACTGCAAACAAAGGCCGGTTCAGACCCCATGCTATAGTCCTGTAGAAATCTTTTCTTTCGTCTTTTGACATCTCAAAGATGATTTCTGTAGCATCTTTTATTCCGCGTGCCTAAATGGGTTACATTTCTTTAATTTAGGGATTTCTGATAAAATGCATGTGGATATACTATGCTTTTAACACTTGTTTCAATGTTAAAGGTCATCGATTACATTTAGCAGAATATATTGCTAATAAAGTCAAATGTAAACATTAAAATATTGTAAAAACAATAAAATGACACAGGCTCCAAAAACATCATATTAAATTCGATTTTTGTTATTTTCTTTTAAAAATCATAACAAAATTAAAGAAAAAAATCATAAGAGCAAAATTATTGGGAATTAAAGTACTGAAAAGATCAATGAATCTACAAACTGGTTCTTTCAAAAGATACATTAAGATTAAAATTCAAATAATAAGCTTCTGGCAAAAGTTTTTAAAAGGCAAATATTAGAAATAAAAATGGAGCCTAAATAGTCACTACAGGAATTAGAAAATTAAAGAACATTATAAACAATTTTACAGCACTAAGTTTGAACAAGTAAAATGAATCAATTCCTAGAAAGTCCATTTACCAAAGCTTTCTTTTCTGTGAAAGAAAATCAAATAACCACAGACCAAGAAAAAAGTTTAATCAGTTATTAATAATCTTCCTATAGTGAAAACACCAGGTCTAGTAACATCATTAACTAAATTCTACCCAAGTAAAGAAAACAATCAGGTATATTTCACTGGTCTCTTTGTCAGGCCAGCACTGAGCACTGTAGCAAAAGCAGACCAACACAGATGCAGAGAGCAATTTCCAGGCTGTGTGCATTCACTAACATATTGCACAGCACAGCACATCAAAACCCAGCAGTGATGGGTTATGCACCCCAACAAAGGCGACTGTTCAAAGAGTAAGTGTGTGCCAGGCAGAAAAATTATTAATGTAACCAATCACATCAGTACATTTACAGAAAAAGCACAAAATCTCAGTAGATGTGGAAAAAGCATCCACAAAATTCAATGTTCATTTATGATAAAACTCAGCAAATTAGAACATGCTAACCTGATTAATGAAAAATATAGATTGGAAAAGAATCATTTGTAGATAATACATACAGAAACTTGATAATTATACAAAATTGATTTTAAAAGGCATTTTAACAAGGTTGCAAGACATCTGCATTTTTAAGTTTGTAAATATTTTTAAAAGTTCTCATATCAGTAACATTAAGAGCACCGTGATTATATTTTAGGCATATTATGAAGGTGTTTTATGGAGAATATAAAATTGATAGAATAATATTAGAGAGGCCTGGGGAAGATAGCCCCGCAGTCTAAGAGCCTGCCTGGCAAGCACAGCAACTCTCATCCAATCCCTGGAACTACATGCCATGCCAGCCACCAAAACTAGGTGAGGTGACACACACGTGTGATTCCAGCACTGAGGCAAGATCACTATGAGTCTAAGCTGTGTAACGAGACTCCGTACCAAATAAATAAATAAATAAATAAATCTTAAAAAGAAAAAAAAAAAAAAAAAGGATTTTTCATCCTCTGCAAGCTGATTGTAAGTTTATACCAGAAACTTAAAAGGTCCCAAGAAGAGCTAAGCTCTCAATGAAATGCCCCAGAAGATGGGACCTGCGGGTGTTTGTTCCACAGTGCTGGGCATGGAACACAGGGCAATCCACACGGCAGCAGACAACACGACCCCATTAAGCCACATCCTGGCCCTGATACGCCAACTTCTGAAGACAGCATCTCAGCGGTATACAGATAGCAAACAGAAGCTAAAAACAAATTAGAATACTTAATTTGTCTTAAAAAAAAAAAAGTGGAAGCTTGATTTAGAACAAACAGATGGTTGATGGGAAAAAGGACTGACCCAGAGCAACGCCAGAATATGGTCATCCACATCAAAAAAGAGGAGACACTAAAGCCTTAACATTCATAATGGAAATAAAATGAGCACAAAAGGCTAGAAAGTTACAAAGTGTGAACTTATCAAACATTTATAAGATAATACATTGTGTTTTTTATACAGGAAAAGATTTCTTAAAGACACAAGATAACAGTAAAAATATGATAAACTTGATAGTGAAACGGAGAAATCACTAAATTGGGGGCAAGAAAACTGTAATAAAAGTAACCAATAAATTCAGTATATAACATACATGAATAATGTCTAACTTTCCCTGGCACCACATGCCATGCCAACCCCGGCCTCAGGTGTGCTGAGCTGGTGATGGAGTCTGGGTGTGGTGGCACACACCTGTAATCCTAGCACTAGGGAGGCACAAATCAGGAGGATCACTACAAGTCCGAGCTGGGTGGGAGACCCTGCACCAAAAAAAAAAAAAAAAAAAAAAAGAACCCTAAAAAAGATTTTCTAACTAAAGAACTTCATAGGAAAACTAGTAAAGGGGCTGGGGAGATAGCTCAGTGGAATAAGTGCTTGCCTGGCAAATGCTAAGTCCTGAGTTCGATCCCTGGTACCACCAAAAAATAAAAAATTAAATTAAAATTAAAAAGATGTAAAAATATTTTTTAAAAAAGGAAAACTAGTAAAAAAAAAGTCTTTTTTTTAAAAATGTATTTTTAGTATAAGATCTACAGGATAAAGTCTTCAAAAATTAACTTTGAAAATCATTTTTTTTAAAAAGTTGGACAAGTAAGCATATAAAAATGTTATAAAAATGTGTGCCAATCCTCTAAAATAAATTTCATGTATTGCAAACACATACTCACCAAAATGTTATCAGAGAAATATAAATTAAAGCTATAATGAAATACCATTAATGAAATACCAGCTTGTGAAAATAGCAAAAAACTAGCAACAACATGTAAGTAACTATTAACTGTGGAATTGGTAACTTGTATATTTGCATAGTGAAATATAGCTAAACAAATCAAGAGGAGATGGGTATCAAATTCGTAACATTGAGCAAAAGAAGCAACTTACATAATACCTTGAGAATGAATATGGGTATTTATATGACATACACTTCAAAGCCAGATAAAATTACAAATTACAAAGATATGCATTTTAAATATTTTTGGAATGTGTGAAACTTTACAGGAAAAAGTCTCTAAATTTTAGAATCTTTTCAATTCTCAATTATGTGATTTCAAGACACTGTGATGAATTACAACCACACAGTGAGATGAGAGACTCTTTTGTTTACCACTTTTTGTGTGTGTGTGTGGCACTTATTTTCACTTATTCTTTGTTTTTTGCAGAACCAGGGATTGAACTCAGGCCCTTGCGCTTGCCAGGGAAGCGCTTATTCCACTGAGCCATCTCCCCGGCTCCCACTTATTCTTTAAATACAGAATATACGATGCTTAGTTACAAACTGTCTAAAGTTAGGTCAGGAGGTTGCTCTGGAGCTCCTCCCCCTGCCACTCAGCAGCTCCGCAGGGAGAAGCTACAGTTGTGCAGCAGCAGTCATCTGTGTCCAGTACCCCCAGTCCCTTGTTCACGCCCCTCCCCTAGATCACTAAACTGGAGGTTCCTGGTGATCACTTCAGCACCTAGACAAGAACCCTCAATAACCCCAAATCCAGGACTGCTTTTCTCTCCCATCTCACCTAAAACCATAGATAGCATTTTCCAGGTTTAACTAATGCCTTCATGACAGGTGGACAGCTTTTAATGTATTTCTGGATATATTTTCAGTGTCCATTAATTTGTTTCTCTCTAAACAATACAGCTAGTGGAAGAACCTTCAAATAAGAATCACCTGAGAAGGCGGTCATCGTAGAGGGCACTATACACATATACTCATAAACACCAGGAGAATGGTCAAATAAACACCATATCAATGTCCACACCACCTCCAGATGCTACTATGCAGTCTAGCATCACAGGAAGTCTGCAAGAGACTTCCAGGAGAAAAGGATGGATCTGTCCCCACTGGCCTCACCTAACTAAGTCCCCAGCTCTGCTTCGCAATTTGAGCTCCTACTCCTGTCGGGTACAGCCATCATTCTCTGGCCCAGCCTTACAGGCCACACATCTGGACTCGTGCTCTGCACCTCGCTCCTCTGCTCGCACACACCGTGCCCTGGTCAGTCCTCTCTAGAGACTGAGTTCAACTCTTATTCTTCAGAACTCCCCCAGGTGTTCCAACCCCAAGGACACACTCTTCCTTCTTGGACTCGGGCAGTGTAACTCAGGGCCAGAGAGCCTGTTTCCCTCTTCATCTGTCTCCAAGGGATTGTAAACTTTGCAGAAAAGCTTACACACATTAAGGAAATTCTTGCAGCTAGTGCCTCAAAATACTGTGTTCAAAGCACACTGAACAAAAGAAATAAGCCAGCAAGAAAGAAGCCTGAACATGAGTATAAACTAAAACCTTTCCACAAAAGGACTCATAAAATACATATTCAAAGAACATGCATATTTTAGGTTTTATTTGAATTTCTGAGACAGGGTCTCACCATGTAGTTTAGACTAGGCTTAAACTCACAGTCCTCCTGCTTCAGCTTCCCAAGTGCTGGGATTACAATATGCACCACTATGCCTAGTACCTTAAGACTTTAGATAATATAATTTATGGGCTGATTGAAAAGACAACAAAGCAAAAGATACTGAAGAAACTATACTATAATGATATACTTTAGAATTATTAAACCATAACATATTAATAGGTCACTGTTACAAAAATCAGTGAGCTCCAAGTAAGTCCATATAATACTTATGTATTTTAGGAAACAAATTAGTGAAAAATAAAAATGTATCACAGATACCTTTAGATAGCGCTCAATATTGTTCATCAAAATATCTATTTCTTCCTTGGACCACATCCCCTGCTTCCATTTATGTCCTTTAAAAAAAAACAAATATTTTTTTAAAATGTTACTCCTCAAGAAAATTAAAATACCAAAGACTTGCTTTGTGATTATCAGCTGACATACAACGTAGCAAATTTAACTTCTTGTCCATCTGAAATCTGAAAACTCCACAGATGATACTGGTTCTGCAAGCTTTGGTTTTTAGGTAGGAATATATTTGACCCTACTGAATAAAGACAATACCAAAGATATTAATATTGCCTTCTTTTATTCTTGCAGAAATGTACACCTGCTAGCAAAAAGCATAAATATATGAAATAATTATGCTAAAAATATTCTGAAAAATTTGTCCAATAAAAGATTTTAGGCTGGGGAGATAGCTCAGCAGTCTAAGCGCCTGCCTGACAAGCACAAGAACCTGAGTTTGATCCCCAGTACCACACCGTGCAGACCACTGAAATTGGGCGTGATGGTGCACACCTGTAATTCCAGTGCTGGGAGGGTGAGACAGGAGGATCACTACAAGTCCCAGCTGCATATGGAGACCCTGTACCAAATAAATAAATTATTTATTTATGACAGGGTACACAGGGTGTACAGGGTTTCAATGAGTAGATCAGACTCATAGTGATCCTCTTATTTATAGTCTCCCAAGTGCTGAGATTACGGGCACACGCCACCATGCCTAGTTTCAATCACTGTTTCAGCACACCCCAGGAGCAGGGTCAGCACAGCAGGCTAGGGTATCCAACTCCCAACCCCTGTGTCTGCCTAAATAGATGCTTTAATCTGCTGAGCTAGATGGCCGGCTCTAATAAATATATTTTTAAATTAAAAAAAAAAAAATCTAGCCGGGAATGGTAGTACATGCCTATAATCTCAGCTACTTGGGAGGCCAAGGGGAGGAGGTCTGCAAGTTCAAGGCCAGTCTGAGCAATTCAGTGAAAACTTGCCTCAAAATTAAAAAAAAAAAAAAAAAAAAGGAAAAGAAGTTTTATAAGTGAAAGAGCATATACACAAGTTTCTAGGGCAAGATAAACGTAAGACACTGTATACTGAGTGAACATGGCATTTCCAGGGTATTCACTGAGAATAACTACTCATCTCAGCATCTTCCCTCGAGTAGCTTTTCTGCCAACTCGCTATTTCCCACCTCCTTGGCTACTCTTCTCAGCTTAGCACTGCTATGAAGTAAGCATTGCTATTTTAACCTTCCAAGCTGCTTTCAGACCAAACAGATCTTTGAAAAGGTCTGACTTCTAACTCTCATAAGTAACTGTATAGTCTTTCAAATGCCACCTCTATACAATCTGTTCGACTTCCTTCCCTCCCTCTTCTTTACAGGGTACTGAGAACTGAACCCAGCCAGGGCTTTTGTTTTAAATTACATCTCTCACCTTTTATTATTCTGAGACAAGATCTCCCTAAATTACTGAGTTGCTGGAGCTAGACTTGAACTTTTGATCCTCCTGCCTTGATCTCCCAGAGTGTTAGGATCACAGATGTGTGCCACCTCACACACCTGGTTATTTGTTCAAAATTTAATAAAACAAAATCTACTTTGTATCAGAAACAGAAAAATAGTAACAAAAAATGCTACTTTCTGGGCTTACTGCAAAGTCACTCAAAGAAAAGCCCAACGCAGAACTTTCTGAACCTATTTTCTCCATTATTTCCCACTGTGCAGTACCTTTGTTAGTTAGAGAATCCTTATCTTCTTTAGTTGTAAACCATGCTTGGCTAACTGCTGAAACTTCCTCATTACCCAAGGAAGAGATTTCATCTAGTTGCTCGTTCTGCAAAATCTTAAAAAATATATAAAAATTAACACTTAACCTGATTCATCTGTTTATAATGCTAAGCATAGTAAAACCAATATAGAAATGCAAACCCACTTTTTAATTTATCTTTTTTAGTAGATTGCAAATTGAAAATAAATTATTTACAAACATAAGTGAATATAACAATAAAA
>NDGN011473341.1:0-10276 GCA_002564285.1 Tympanoctomys barrerae
TACTCCCATAGCCGCAAAACAAGCAAGCAAACCATTGATATCACTGTCAACTTGGAAGAGCTTCAAAAAAAGTGTCCCCCCGCCTAATGCCTCGATGGAATATATTTCTGATGGGGCATATTACACAGAATTGGTTTTGTTCATAAATATTGCCACATTGCCACTCCTATTGTGATGGTTAATCTTGACTGTCAACTGGTTTGAGATATGTCTAGGATATTAGTGAAGTGCACACTCTGGGTGTGTCTGGGCGGGTTATGGGTGTAACTTGTAGACTATGTCTGGTGCCTAGCCCCTTCCTCTCTGATCTCTCTCTGTCTCTCTGTTTCTGTCTCTCTGTCTCTGTATCTGCTTCTCCTTGCCTCCCTCTCTCCCTCCTGTCTCTCTCTCTCTCTCTGTGTCTCTGTCTCTCTCTCTCTGTCTCTCTGTCTCTCTCTCCCTCCCTCCTTCTTTCCCTCCCTCTCCTTCCTGCTGCCATGAGTTAAGAACCTTTCCTCTACCAGACCTTTTTCACCATTACATTTCTGTCATGGCACCAGTGGATCATGACAGGCAAACTGACCCTGACCAGCACAGCCACTACAGTGAGTCTGTCTATGTTGGATACTGTCTACTTGTTCCTCTCTTACAAGCACTTGATGTAATCCTGTCTCTGTTCACCAAAAAACTTGATTGTCTTTTCTTGTATTTGTAGGACACTTCTCTTTCCTCTTTAGTGAAATATCTTTTTATATCTTTCCCCCATTTTTCCCTTGGCTTATTTGCCCTTCGAAAAATCAGTTAATATATATTATTTTTAAAATCCTAAATATGAAGCATTTTCCTATTATATATAATAAGAATACAAATTAAAAGTATTTGCATGTTAAAATATGCAGCACATGCTGTTTTCTTGTATTTGTTTATATTTTTCTTACCAGGCAGAGGCTTTTAATTGTCAGTGTGTAGTCAAATTTGTGAATTTATGTATTTTGATTTGAGGGCTTTATAAGGCCTCCATTACTTCAAGAGTATAAAAAAATAGTCTCCTTATTTTCTCAAAATATTTTTATAGCTTTGTTCCTGTGTTTTTACTTTTATTCCATCTGGAATTGATTTGTGGGCCATATACTNTACTCCTCCACTCACCCCAGTCTGGGGTCCAGTCTCACTCTTCACTTATCGCTGCCTTAAGCCAGGTCACCAGAAGTTCCAGTGTTGCTGAATCTGAGAGACTGTTCTGCAGCCTCATTCTGTTTGACTTCTCAGCACAATCTACCAGAGTTGGACAACTTTAGGAAAACAAAAACAAAACGAAAAAAACCCTGTTATTCTCTTGGCTTGGGGGACAGTAGACTTCTCTCCCCATCTCATCAGCTTTCTCGGCCTCCCTTATCAGATCATTTCTCTTCCTCTTCTTCACATTTTGGTATTTCTGAAGGTTTGGTTCCAGTCCATCTTTTTGTCTCTCTGCCCCCAAGCTTTCTGTGCTCTTGCCAATGATTTCTTAATTACATCTCTACCCGGTGTCTTCAGTTTTCTGTGTTCCCGTCGGCACCCCTCATTTCTCTTTGGACATTCTGCTTAATGTGCTCTGCCCTAAACCCCTTGATTTACACCCCCTATTCCAAACCTCTATGCTTCACCACTATCTGTTCCTTTGGTGTAGACTGGACACCACCAGGCACCATCCTTCCTTTCCCTTCCCTCCATCCTGTATTCAGCCCTTCCAATCCTGCCAACTTTATCAATGGAATGTGTCTTGATGAACCTGCCAGCCTTTATCTCCACAACCACCTCCTCACCCTGAGGCTACCATCCCTCCCTACTTCTCCACACCCACCTCCCTACTTCTGATCTCACGTCCCACAGCAGGCATCTCCTTTTAAAAGAAGGTACAAGGGCCCTGCTTTACACATCTTGGGGGCTTCCCCCCACGGAACTTGCAATAATCCAAACTTCTTTGCAGACTTAGTGTGGCCTGGACCCTGCCTCCATCCTCAGGTGGAGGCCACCCTCCCTCTTGCCTGGTGCTCCTGGGTCTTGCTTCAGATCCTTCCTTCCTTCCTTCCTTCCTTCCTTCCTTCCTTCCTTCCTCTCTCCCATCTTCCCTCCTCTCTCTCTCTCTCTCTCTCTCTCTCTCTCTCTCTCTCTCTCTCTTTCTCTCTCTCTCGTTTCTCTCTTTCCCAGGAATTGAATTGGGGACCTTGTGCTTCCCAGGGAGACACTTGTGGCACGAGCTGTCTCCCCGGCCCTTCCTTCAGATTATGCCGCAAACTCAGACCTACACTGCAGAGGGGCTGCACGCGCCTCCTAGGGCAGTTACAACCCGCCTCCACAAACCCCATGGCTTTAAACAGTGGACAATTATTATCTCACAGACCTGGAGGACAGGAATCCTAGTGTAAATATTTTATAGATGAGAAACTGAGGTTTTAAAAGACTCATGTGACTTAGAGAATCACTCTCCATTTGCTGCCTACAAAAACTAACCATCTATAGTAAGATTTCTTTCTTTCTTTTCCTTTTTGGTACCAACAAATCACTACCATGGGGACAAAAACCAGAGAAAATATTTGTTATATCAAGTCATTTGGTGAAGCTATGGGAATATGCCATATTCCAGTGGATTGGGCTACAGAAATAACTGCAATGTAATGTCTGTGGGTTTTTTAATGTTCATATTTATACAAGAGAAGCATTTGAGATCTAGAAGACTGGGAGGGGGATATGAATTGTCTTAGAGGAGGAGAATGTTCTGTGACCTGTTTGAACATGCAAGGCGGTGTTTTCCTCTGAGTTTCATCAGTTCCTGAGGTTTAATGACCAAGGAGAACAATGATAGCTCTTTATGACTCTGCCTGAGAATTACCCTGGGACTTCACCTTCCTCCAGGCCAAGGACCTAAGCCTTTACGTTTCAGTCCCCCTGCTTTGCAAGCGCCTGCTTTTCCTCTGGAAGGATCTTAGGCTCTGGACAGACACTTACCTTGGAGTTACCCTGGAGTTAGAAGAAGATAAGTCAAGGATTATCTTATCTCAGTAAACACAGTGATCTTAGCAGGACAGCCAACCACTTCCCAGAAGAATTGGGAAGTGCAGAGGGAAAGGGAAACCATTCAGGCCTTCCCTGAGTAAACAGATCTGAAGCATTCCAGAAAGGAATGGGTTACCACTTCCATCCGGGTGCCATTGTTTCTCCAGTGATATGAAACAGGGCGCTCTCTTCAGGGACAGCTGCCCCTGCCCTCAAAGTAGAAGCCCTGTAAGTGGAGAAAGGTTCCCTGGACACACCCACTTGGAGAAGTTTGCTGCCAGGGATTTTCATTCCCATCCCACTTCTCTGCAAGGGAAAGTTCCCCAACCAGCTGCTGTTGGCATTTCCAAGAGCCACACAGAGGCTGCCATCCCATGCCAGTCCTCCAGATGTTTTCATAGCATCTGGAAGCCCACACATTCCTCTGCTTT
This sequence comes from Tympanoctomys barrerae, assembly GCA_002564285.1. Classification (NCBI taxonomy): domain Eukaryota; kingdom Metazoa; phylum Chordata; class Mammalia; order Rodentia; family Octodontidae; genus Tympanoctomys; species Tympanoctomys barrerae. The sequence continues at coordinate 3,447 of NDGN011473341.1, forward strand.
TTAAAGCAGAGCCTGCGAACTCCCTGCCTCCTTCTACCTTCTGCCTGGGTGATGGCCAGCCCTTAGGGCTTGCTGAAGTCCTAACTGACTCGGTGATGGATACTTCACAGATGGTAAATAAGGCCAGTGGCTGAGGGAAATTTCCATCAAATACAAATTAAACTTAACTTCAGGGCTTATCCAACACTCTGATGGGCAAACTCATATTTTAACTCTCCTGGAGAAAGTAGAACTCACAGGATTCCACTGAGATGATTAAGGCATACCCACGACTGCTTGGGAAAGAAGACGTAATCTGGAAAACCTCACACTGAGCCATCCACTGAGCTGTGCACCTTCTCTGTCCTTGAAAAAGAGGAAAGATTGTGATGGTAAAATTCAGAGTCTGCTCTGTGCTAGGGATGTGCTAGCCACATCATTTACAGCTGGTTTCTCTCAGTAACCCAGCAAGGAAGAGATTGTCACCCTATGCCTTAGAGATAAGAGGAAGTCATTTGGAACCAAAATAGTGACCAAATGCCAAAAGCATCCAATGTCAAGGGGCCTCTTACATGTTTCTTACAACAACTGATTTGCAAAACCAAGGCCCTGTGGAGTGAGGGGCCACCTGCCTTGGTGGTGGGTGTTGGTGACGTGCTTGGCCTGCTGGGCTACAGATTACTGGTCTGTGATGTCATGGTATCCTTGACCTGCAAAAAGAGCAGGGCAGGAGTGAAGACCTCCACGGATGCAGTGCAGATGATTCAGTCACAAGACACTCTGTGTGGTGAGGGTCTCAAAAGTTCACGGATCAAAGGTCATTCACAGTTGAGGAAGAGCTACTGTGGATCCAGGGGCTGTAGGAGGAAATCTCAGAAAGCACTGGAGAGAGCTGGCAGTGATGGAGCCGTAAGGGACAGGCGCAGGCAACCAGCTTTCTGTTTTTAGAGGGAGCAATAGGTTTGCTTTCTTCTTTCTTTTTTTAATTCAGCTTTTCATTCTGGAAGACTTCCTGAAAAGTGTGTGCAAAGATAGCCCAGAACTCTATATGTCCACATCTAGTTTATCCCATTGTTAACCACTATTAGATCCAGACTGGTGCACCATTATTAACTGAAGTCTGTATTTTGTTCATTTGTCTTTAGTTTTTGTCCTGGGGTCTCATCCAGGGAGCTGCCTTAAGTAGAGTTGTCTCCTTTTGCTCATGTCTACTACATTAGACTTTGCTGTTGATGATCTTGATGATTCTGAGGAGCACCTATCAATATTTTAGAAAATACTCTCAGTTTGGGTTTGTCTAGTGTTACTCTCATAGGTAGACAGAGATTAAGGGCTTGCAGGGAGGGGGTGACCACAGAGATACAGTGCCATCCTCGCCACATCATCTCAAGAGCACAAACGTGTGTCCCAACAATCTGGGAGGCTGAGGCAGGCAGATCACAAGTTGCAGCCTGGGAACTCAATGATAACAAGTCTCAAAAATAAACAATGAATTAATGAATATGGGAAATAATTCAACGTGAGGGCCCTATGTGAAATCCTCAGTACCAGAAGAAAGGGTGAGCACATCCTATCAAAGTGATCCATCTTGGCATTGACCTTGCTACCTGGTCAAGGTGGTGGTTATCAGGCTTCCCACTGTCAAGCTGTTCTCTCCACCTGATTTTCTATACCAGGCTCCTTGGAAGAAAGTCACTGTGTACTGTGCACATTTAATGGCTGGGAAGCTTTGCTGCATCTCCTTTAAAATACCTACATAAACTCTTCGGAACTCTTCTGCACAGGAGCTCTCTCAATCCCCCCACTTATTTATTAGACCACTAATTTACATATGATTCATGGCAATTTCACTGTAACTTATGTGAGTGTGAATAAACATTACTATATTATATATTTTGTTGCTCAAATGGTTCCATCTTGGCCATCAAGAACCCCTTCAGTTGTCTCTGCTGTCCCTTTGATTGGCCCCATCGTTATATGTGTGAGTTGTGATTTGTTTTTGAAGGCACTCTCTCTGGTTTTTGAGCCTGTCCTTAAGGCTCTAGACTCCTCTTGTGTACTACTGTGCCAACCTAGATGTACCCACCTTGCCAAGCCACTCTGATCCTTTCTGTTAGTGAACAGTCTTCATGACAGTGTCGTCAGTGCTGGGTGTGCTTGTCCTCAAAGTGATGTTCCACTCAGATTCCCTCATCACTCAAAAACAAAGAAATCCACATACACAACCATATACAACTAAAGCAAGCTAAACCTCAGTTCACAGCGATGCCTCCAGCTCCCATCTAGCACTGCGTGCATGGATTATTCTAGCTTCTTCTTACTTTTTTTCTTTGTGAAGGGGGTGGTGGGTACCAGGAATGGAACTCAGGACCTAGAGTTTGCCAGGCAGGCACTGCACCACTGAGCTATGTCCCTGACCCCATATCCTTCTCTTCTTGCTTCTCTGTAAGCTCACAATCTAACAATAAGCCTGACCCCTGCCATATATCACTCATTGTTCACTTGCAGCGTATCTGTCTAGTGGTATGAGAATTGTTAACCTAGCTCCCCGTGGGAGAAAGCTTTACTAAGAAACAATGCTAAAGAGAGCTTCAGCACTGAAGTTCAATTTTTATGTTGGGAAGTTTGATGGGCTTTGACACATGCGTAGGGTAATGGATTCACCATCACAGAATGGTGTCACCATCCTCAACATTCCCCAGGCTTCTTCCATCCTCCCTCTATATTTTTATAGTTTTCCCCATCTTCAAGTAAGCAGATATTTTAGATGAATACCAAATACTGGCATATAGGCAATTAAAAACCAATATAATCTTTAATTTCATGGTTTAAATATACTTGCAATAAATAAAAGTTTTAGAAGAATATTGTTGTAAAATGTTTATTTTGTACCATACCTTATGTCTGACATTATAAGTACCATAATTTAAAAGCTAAAACTTATCTGAGGTCATTATGCTCTTTCAACTGGAGGACAGCTACATTCCAGAAATATCAGCTCTCTCGAAGAGGTCAGGGCCTGGCCATGCTGAGTAAACAATCAATACTGTACCAAGTGCAAAAAGCAACAATATTGGATGCAACTTGCAAATGGGCCCAATGGCCCTTCAGCATGTACATAAATCCAGTGGCTTAAAAATTAAGCAAGGAACTTTTGCCATGCAACCAACTCTTACCTCATTTTTTTAAAAAAGACTAACTCATGTTTATTTTCAAACTCAAAGTTTTGCAACAAAAGCATTATTAACTCCACCCTGAGCCAAAATTGGAGTGAAGCGCAGTGGATAATTTACTTACCCTATACTTGTACTCAATTGCTATTTTTCATTGACTACAGTTTTATGGTCTTAAGAGCAAATCTCACGACGGTAAAACTTTTATGACTTACATTAATTCTGCGACTTTGGCTGTCATGTTTCTCAATTTGCTGTCAAACCATAGAGCTATATTTTTTGGATATTTCTAAAGGATGCAACGTGGGAGACTTATGAGGCAAAATTTATAGCAAGACTTCCTGAGAAACTAAAGCAGGTGGATTCTGGCACACATATGCACCCACATGCACACACCCACACCCACACACAGCCTTGTGAGTAAGAGGACTAGAGATGAACCCTTGGGGGAAGGCAGTGACATTGCAAGAAGAGCTTTTTCTATGCGGCGGATGATTCCTATGTTTGAGTTTCATCTTTTGCTGTTGCTTTCGGCTTATTTGCATATGATGGCAAGGAGACACATGACAGAGTAGTAGCCAAGGCAGAGAAGCTGAGGGACAAGGGGGAAAGTGGAGAGGAAGAGTTAATGAAGCAAAAATTAAGGAAGAGAAGTGAAAAGAGATTAGCAGAACAGGGAGAGAAGACTGTTGCTTAAATACTTACTATGTTTATGTCATGGGCAGGTTGTGTCAGTTCGAAATTTCCACCTGTCCTCATGATGACATGACAAGGAAGATGACTGAAAAAGAGACAACAGCAACACCAAGCAAGGGAGAAAACAAAGCTGATGGGGGAAATCAGAGAAAGCGAAGGAACTAGAAATATCTGATGCCCAACATCAAATTATTTCTTCACATGTGACTTTTGTTTATTTATCTATTTTTAATTGAACTCAATTGAAAGTTTCACCTTTAACACACTTTCTCCCAGACATAGATTATAAATGTCTAACTTTATAATGTATTATTAATCATCAATCCTAAATAATATTCTGACCTCTGGGCTCATTTTGTCTTCTTGAATCCTTCTCCATTAAAAAAATCAACTCCTTGTGTCAGCTGACTGGCAGTTTGCTGATGTCACCTCCAAGTCTGTGGAGTGGAGGGCAGCACTGTGTGTGGCAGGAAGCAGGGCATCTTCTCATGGCTTGTTGCTAGAGCAGAATTCAACTGATCTCCAATCACAAGGTTTTAACTTTATCATGTGCACATTCACAGTTTACAAAAGCAGCTTCCGGTGCCCTGTTCAGTGCCTGGCTCTGCCCCATGGAAGCGACACCCTGAGCAGAACACAGGAGCATAGAACAGATAAAGTGTAGGGCTGCCACTCTCTCCCCCGTGGAAAATGCTGGGGGCCTGGGAATTAAAAGAGGAGAAGAGAAGATAAGGCAAAAGAAGGTCAGTAAAAGAGCAAATTCCAGACTTTCCTTCGGGACTTCAAGACAGTCCCTAGAGACTTTTGCAATTCTCAGCACGGTCTTTAGAATGAAGGAAAGCATTTATTTACCATGGTGACCTAGCATGAAAACATAGTGCTTGCATTTTTGTAGATGAAATCAATAAAGAAGTTCACAAAGGAAACTGAGAATGAATTCTATTTTAAAGTAAAGGCAGGAGTGGTGGCGTGACATATGTCTGGAATCCCAGCTCTTGGGAGGTTGAGGCAGAGGATCACAGGGACTTCAAGACCAGCCTGAACTACCTGACTTTTTTTTTTTTGACCCTATCTCAAAAAAAAAAAAAAATCTTCCCTTGTGGCCCCTTTTTGGGCCATGGGAGCCAACAGCTCCCTGGACAGCAGGCACATAATGGAGGCAGAGCTGAAGAGATGCTGACCGTGTTTTTACTTCTTTGAATGCATCTTTCAGGCCCTGCAGGGCTTAGGCCTTCTCATTGAGGCCTCGGGTCAATGTGCCCCACTAGAAAACCTTGCTGAGCTTCAGCTTCCCAGTTGGTTCTGCTCTTTCCCTGTTTCATTTTGCTGATAGTATACACAATCACCTAAAGTGACTCAGGTGTTTGTTGACTGGTGCCTGGTCCACTTGTGTGTCTTTAGCTTCTGCGACTGCAGTTGAAGTTCCAGGAGTGCAGACTGCAATTATGCTCTACTTACTTCTGGGTCTCCTGTGCCTATAATAGTGCCGACCCATGTTTGTCGAATGAATGACTGAGTGAATAAATGCAAAGTTTCCACCAGACATCATGAGAAACAGATCTGTGCACAGCGGCCAGGTTCAATCCCTGGCATGCCATGCCAGCCCCCTCCCTTGGGGTGCACTGAGACTGGGAGTGGTGGTACATGCCTGGAATGCCAGCGTCTGGGAGGCTGAAAACAGAAGAATCACTATGAGTCTGATCTATGTAGTGAGACCCTATAGACCCTGTACAAAATACATAAAGAAAAAGAAAGAAATCTTGGGTTGGGAAGATAGCTCAGTGGCATAAGTGCCTGCCTGGCAAGTTCAAGGTCTTGAGTTCAATCCCCATTACCACAAAAAAAAAAAAAAGAAAGAAAGAAAAGAAAAAAGAAAAAGAAAAAGAAAAAAAGAAACAGATACCAGAATATCTCTGGGTATAAGAAGGAGTGGACACCAGATCACAGTGCATTAGACACAGAACTTTTTAGACAGTCACGTGACCCCACATTCACCACTTAGGGCAGATGAAGGCAGTGTGGGGAGGCCTTGAAGGCAAGTACAGCTCATGGCAAAACCGCTGAGATACAGAGGGCCCAGCTGTTTCCACTTGCCAAGGCAGGCCTCAAGCCACAGTTTTGAAATAAATGCATATGAAAATCAAACGGGGGACTAAGCAAAGTCATTATCTCTAAGATAAGAGTCCCTCTGCTTGCACACAGCCAGTATTGATTAAGGCAAGGCCATCTGAGCACCAAAACTAACAGGCTTCTCTCACCTCCTGAGCGTTTGACACCAGGCAGAGACCACCCTTCTCCAATTCCTTGACTCAAGGCTGGTGAAAATGAAAAGCTCTAAAGTTGATGAAAAGCCAGCCATATCTCAGGCATTGTGCATAGGGCTCTGCATTCCTCATGTATGATTCCCATTTTGCGGGAAGGGGCTAGGGGGATTTAGGCACAGTGACTCTTGGTTATTGCCTGTGCTCACCCAGCTAATAATAATAGAGTGTTGGTATCATCTCAGAGCATGTGAAACCAAAACCTCGATTTAAAATAAAATTGTTCTTAGTTTAATTTAACTTGATAATAAATTAAAAAACTATATATATAGACATCCTATAAAGAATCCTTCCTAGGGCTGAGAAGATAGTTAGACAGTCTAAGAACGTACCTGGCAAGCTCAAAGAGCCATGTTCGATCCCCAGTATCGCATGCTGTGCTGGCTCCAGAACCCTGGGTGCACTGTGCTGGTCTCAAAACCAGGCATGGTGGTGCTGTGCCGGCCCTGCCCCTGGGGCATGCTGAGATGGAGACTGAGACTGAGCATGGTGGCACGTGCCTGTAATCCCAGTGCTTGGGAGGCTGAAAACAAAATAATCACTATGAGTCTGATCTACATAGTGAAACCCTGTAGACCTTCTCCTAAATACAAAAAATAAAAATAAAAATAAAAGTAAAAACAAAAATATTAGACATGGTGGTGCACACCTGTAATCCCAG
>NDGN011473342.1:0-11144 GCA_002564285.1 Tympanoctomys barrerae
AAGTCCTTGCCCTGCTGCCCTGCCGCTTCCTTCATCACCTTCCGGGGGTAGACCAGGCCCCGAGCAGCTAAGTGGGGCATCGCACGAGGCATGGGGCTGCGCTGTTTCTACTGAGTGCTGACCGGGTGCCTGCAGCTCATGAGTCGCGCAGAGCCGTCCTGCAGGGCAGGTCATGGCTGGTGAGAAGCTGGTCGTGTATAAGCGGCTGTGTCTGTGCGAGCAGGACGCTGTCTCATTTCGTGCTGTTAGGATTTCCCCTGAGCAGGTGCCGGGTCCTGTGTGCAAGGAGGGTCTGTGGTGACTGAGTGACCTTGTCTCTTCCATTAGGCATGGACAATGCCCGGGACCAGAGCGACAAGGATGCCCCCAAGGCCATCAGCCCCATGAGCAGAGAGCTCAGGGAGACCTGGGGGATCCAGAGGAGCATGATCACACAGCGGGAGGGCGCTGGGGACACTGCGGCGGACCCTGCTGGGCAGTGGCCACACAGCCTCTCCCTGCAGCCCAGCAGGAGGTGGCCGAAGTGTGCGGAGCAGGTCGGGGAGCTGAGCACAGCCTGGCGGCGAGGAAGACAGGATGCGGCCGCGTCCCTTGAGGTCTGCAGAGAGCCAGCGTCCTGCCCAGTGACGCCTGTGCTGTGCACCTCGGAAAGGCACAGCGTCAGGGGCCTGGAGGCAAAGAGTGGGCCAGCTCCTGAGTCCCAGTGTGAGAAGGGATGGCCTACCTCTTCTAAGAGGGCCAGAGCCTGGGGTGAGCAGGGTCATGTCCCCAACAGCAACAGCTGCGTTTTGGAGGGGCTTCAGAATCGCCTTCCAAGAAAGCCAGAGCGAGAACCCGCAGAAGGGTGGCTGAAGGGCTTCCGTGGTCACCTGAGGAAGCAGCGTTGCTGGGAGGAGGACCCCAGCGGCACCGTGGAGGTCAAGGCTCACAGTGCCAGCCGCAGCGTGCCACCCTGCAAGCAGGACACCAACACCAGGGCTGCCTGGAAGGCTGCGGCCCAGGCAGCCAAAGAGGGCAGAGAGTGGGAGTCGGAAGCAGCCGCAGTTCAGGGACCTAAAGACAAGGAGCCCGGGGACCGGGGCAGGCCTCAGCCTGAGTGCCTGGGCTGTGCCCCTAGCACCCTGCCCTGTGTCTGCTGCCAGCCTCCCAGCAACAGGTGGGTCAGGGTCTCAGGCAGGGAGGTCCCTGCTGCGTTCAGAAGCCCTGGGATGGACGGGCAGAGAGCGTTCCCCACTCACTCAGGCACTTGGCGATTCCCTGGCTGGCACAAGCAGTTGGACTGGCAGAAGCTGCACGGTCCCTGGGGCAGAAGGACGCTGGAGTGCAGAAGGCTGCCTGCCACTCCGCCACTGCCACTGCCACCAGCCAGCTTCTGCAGTGGAGCCGAGGAGAGCTCATTGCCCACCCCAGAGCTGCAGCACCAGGGCTGTGGTGTAGGCGGACATGGCTGCTGTGAGGGACCTCTAGGGAGGTGGGGGTATAGCCCCTTCATATGCAGATTGGTACCTGTGTGGCCCGTGCTGGGTGCTGGGGCTCGGGCGCCCTGGGGACCTGTCGGGGATGAGGTTGTATAGCTGTTGTGTGCAGACACACACGGAAGCCACAACTCCCTGTGAAAAGTTACTGGCGGAAAAAGCCCGGGAGCAAGTGTGGCTGAATGTTGAAGTGGAGGGAGGCACGTGTGGGCGCTGTTAGCCCCGCCTCTGCCGGCCCATTTCTCTCTTGTGCGTAAGACACCATTAAAGGCTGTTGGCCTCGTGGCATGTTGGGCAGCGACTGCTGTGGCTCTCCACCCCTGAGTGCTCACTTTGTCCTCTCAGGATGATGATGCATTGTGACGGTGACTACGTGGGCACTGCCGAGGCACGAGGGCGGCTCTTGCAGAGGAGTGGAGACAGTCCCCTCTGCCTGGACTGCACCGCCCCGCAAGTGCAGGGGGAGAGCATTTCGGGCCCCACCGGGGAGCAGGCGCCTGCATGTAGACCTGGAGATGTCCACCACACGGGGTTCGAGCGCGGAGCAACGGACGGGCAGACGTCTGGTGCTGCCCAGGGCAGTGAGGGTGGACCTGAGGGCTCCTCAAGCCACAACGGCGAGAAGGCCACAGGGATGTCCCTGCCTGTGAGTATTTGTCACCCTGGAGAGCAGGCAGGGCTTCCTCAGTCCTGGCAGACTGGCTGCAGACAGAAGCCAGACCCCAGAGCTGTCTCCCCTTTGCCAAGACTGGCTTTACTGGTCATGCGTGGTGTATGCACACCAGATGGCCCCAGGGAGTGTCCGTCGCCGGGCCCGCAGGAGCTTTACAGCGTGCGGTCCACCTCCTATGCTTGACTGAAGGTTGCCTCGCTTTCCCGCAGAAACAGACTTGGGTGCGGGGACTTAGCGCTGAGCCCCGCCCCGCCCCTTCTTTTCTGTTCTGAGACAGGGCTTCACCAAGTCGGCCTTTTTCCTTCTCTGCTCCAGCTTGTGTCCTGCCTGTTTTAGCCTCTCAGAGTGTTGGGGTGACGGGTGTGCACACACACCCAGCTTGCTCAATCACACGGAAACGCTGCCCTTCCACGTGTCCCCGCGGTGCTGTGCAGGCAGTGCTTGTGCATCGTTTCCCTGGCAGGCACCTATTTTCCTCATGCCCCTCCCTGGCTGGACGCCTGCCTGGGCCTCTGCCGTGGCTTCTGTCCCCTCTGCGCTGCTGGTGGGAACTGCCTGTTGCTCCTGTCTAGGAGCGGCTCTGCGCGTTCTGCTCGGGCCTCCCTGGGCTCCTGGCACCCGCCGGCCCTCTAGCAGCTGCAGAGATGCCAAGGTGGAGGGGGCTGAGTCTCTAAGCCTCTCTGCCTTGCCGCACTCGCCCTGTGTGCACCGCACACTGAGGCTGCGAGGACTTGGCTCCTTACACAGGGACACCGCATCTTCAGGAAGTTTCTCTTAACATCTCCACCTGTGTGAAGGGGCCAGAGCCTGACTGACTGACCCACATATGTCTAGGTGGCGCTTCAGGGAGACCCAGATCTGGTGGCAGGAATGCTGGTGCTCAGTGCTCCCTTCAGACTCTGCGTCTTCCCCGTGGAAGTGCAGGGTGCCGGCAGGCGTCGCCTGGGCCTTCAGACGTGCAGAACACCTGCGAGTAGGAGCGGACCAGCGACCTCATGCCGGGGCAGCTGGGCTGGGGGATCCCGGGGCTCTGCTGTGGAGGCGGCCCTGTTGGAGCCCTTGCCCAGCAGTGCTTGTGTCCCTACAACCTGGGTGGCTGCCAGACAGAGAAGCCAGTCACTGATTATCTGGAACACCCAGGGGCGCCCCCTCCTTTATTTGTCACCCTGATGCACAGTCCTACCAGTGGCAGCCCTGCTGTCCATCAGGGCAGGTTGCTTCCCAGCAGGCATGGGGTCTCCTGTCAGGAAGAGTCCGGTGCCTCCTCGGAGAACGTTCGCCTGCTTTAGTCTGCAGGCTGTGATTCCATCTTATCTCACTGGAGCTGCTGTTTGGGCCTGGGGGATCCAGCTGTGGGCTTGTGGGTGTCCTCAGTGGTGCTAGAGCTGAAAGGGAGCAAGGCCCACCCAAATCCAGCTGCTGGGGTGGTTATACTGAGGTGCCTTGCATAGCAGAGGGGGATTTGTGCAGTTTGCATGAACAAAGATGACTTTTATTCATGTCAAACACAGTTAGGTCTCTTACAGACAGTGACCTCAGTACGCGCCCTAGTATGACAAGTGTGTCCTGCCAGCATCACACTTCCATCGTCTGATGTCTCCTCTTGGCTCCTGCAGGTGACAGTGTCTCCTGACACCGTGCCCTGTGCAGGCCCTGGGTGCCGCAGTATGGCACAGCCTGGCAAGGTGTACTGTGGCAATGAATGCATTCTCAAGCATGCGGCAGCTGCTGTGAGATTTCTAAATGCACAGAAAGGACACAAACCAAAGCCTAAGAAGGTCAAGATGAAGCCAGAAGAGCTCCATCTCCCAAAACCTAGTGTGCAGGTGAGCTGAGCCAGGTGACTCTGGCTTGACACAAAAGTGTTGTGTCCTGTGCTGCTTACTGAAGGTGTATACCATGTGCACAGCGGGTGTCCATGTCGTGTGGATCCCAGCTTCCCTGCTTCTGGCTTCTGCCCTTAGTTGAGGGCTCAGTTAGCCTGAGTGCTATGAAGCTGTGCAGGAAAATGGCTGCCCTGCAGGAGCTCAGGGCGGGGATTCACAGGGCCACCTGGGAGCTCCCAGCTGCCCCAATCCCAAGGAATCTGGGAGAGTAGGTTTAGTTGGGGCTGTGCTTCATTTTTCAACTGTGTTTGATTTGAAAGAATTGGGGGTGTTTGAATGAGAAGCTCTAGGTTAGTCCTGAGTTGTCCAGAGCTTGGCAGGCAGCGCCCCATTGTGTGGACCATGCAGATGCACCTTCTCTCATTATCCTGTGCATGGTCTGCTACTTGCTTCCCTTTGAATGCTTTGACCTCAAGGCTGCCCCTTTAGAATACCCAACTGCCAGAGAGCAGGGCTGAAACATTCAGTAAGGGGACAGAGCTGAGCGTTTCAACCAGCAAAGTTTCCGTGCAGGAGCAAAATGACATTTGTTGCCCCTTGTCTATGAGTCACAGCACCTTCCCACTTGGGGCTGAGCATGTCCAGACACCTGCACTTGGGCCCTTTGCGCGGTGCCTGGGCTTGGTTCTGTGTCTCACTCGCGCATCGTCCTGTCATTTGGGGACTCAAAGATCTGCAGTTACTCATAGTTCTATCTCGGGAGCTTCATGTGCTTCAGAGACCTGACTCCACAATATTCTGTGGGACCTCGAGGATCCCCCAAGTGCGTAGCAGTATCCCAGCCCAGGGAGGGTGAGGTGTCTGAAGGTAACCTGAAGTGGAGTTGCAGGATATTTACTTCTGGGTGAGAGGCAGCAAGGTGACATTTCTGACTCTAACCGCTGGGCTTTCACTGATTATCCAGGGAGGGATTACAATGTCCTCTGTGCACAAGAGGCCAGCTGCAGAGGAACCTGGAAGCCCGGCGAAGGTGGTGGTGATTCCGAGGGGCGACACCTTGGGGAAGGAGGCCGCCAGCAAGAGCAGCATACCCTCCTGGGCCCACGACCACAAGGCCAGCGCAGGGGTGCCAGAGAAGACTGCTGCTCCCTCCCCACTACACTGGGGTAAATGTAGGTGTCCCCCTGCTGTGAGCCTCTGGGCACCACCCACACTCTGGATTACCACCAGGGTGATCAGGATGGGCATTCGAGACTGTTTTAGTGCTCTGTGGACACCAGTCACCATCAGCCTGAAACAGATGCCGGTGTCCTGGGCCCCTCCAGCCTGGCTGTGTGTCCCCCACCCATGGCCCTTCTCCCCAGTGTTTTCCAAAGACACCGCTGATGCTCCTGGTGGTTCAGCTCTTAGTATCCAGCTGCATGCGGGGCCTGGCTGTGGCCAGCACTTGGGCTATGTCAAGCAAGCCTGGGTCCTCCGGCTCCGGTGTCACTGTATCATGGCCCTGCACAGAGCCGAGCTTTTTCGTATTACTGCTGCTACACATGATCAACTCCTTTGCCACGCTGCAGGCATCACTTTGCAAGTTAGTGTTGCCTCAGAGAGCTTTGGACAACTTTTAGAAGTCCACAGAATTTTTGATTTGGCAACGGATGTTTGGTTCCCATGGGTTTCACACTGCTCCACTCAAGTATGCAGGGAAATCCTGAAGGGTGCCTGCCACTGCCCGCAGGCACCAGAGCGAGTGCTCTGGTGCCCTCACAGAGAGCAGTGTCCTCACTGAAGGAGGTTGCAGGCTGGTGTTGGGGTCCCGGCTCCTCTGCCATGTTCAGGCTGCAGCCCTGGCCCAGGTTTTCAGTAAGTGAACGAAGTCACTTTGGGTTGCTGTGTGCATCCCCGGCTTAGACCACATGGCTTGGATCTGACTCATGATCCGAAGTTGAATCGTAGATACCTGGATTAGGATGCACAGAGTACAACTTACTGTCTGTGAATCTGTTTTCAGTTCAGGTTTTATTAATGCACTCTCCCTCTCTCAAGTGCCATGATGGCAAACCTGTGCCACAGGTGCCACAGCAGCGGAAAGCTCTAGAAGGCTCACCATCACTGCTCTGCTACATTTTGTCCCCTTCAAAAACTGTCACCAGGTTGGGTATCTCTGAGTTCCCGGAATACATGCCCTGTTGCATTTGCCTTTTTCTCAGCCTGCCGTATGTTACCTGGGGCAGGGACTGATGCAGGTAAGTGCCAGATGTCACGTGGTTAAGAATTTAACATTCCCCCAAGCCCAGGACTGGAAGTGGAATTGCAAGTACTATAAAGTAGTCCAATGGCTACACTTTGATGGACCTTAATACACCTTACGTGGATTAAGTGGTGAATTTCATGTTGACAGGTGTCATGTCTCAAAGGCTTACCAAGGTGGAGCCTCTGTTCAGTAGCACTTCTGCACAGGGCTGAATACTGAGAAGTAAGTGCCACCATGTGACTGCATAGTGGCTCATCACTTCTATCAGGGCCCCAGTGGTGAAACTGTGATGGGCACATGGCCCTGCAAGAAACACTGAGCATTTGACCACAGCCACAGTACCTGGGAGCTGGGCATAGGCTGGATGCAGCCCCATGTGTACAAGAGCATGCAGAGTCACAGCCAAGACCTTGAGGGTTCATTTAGGAGCCCCGTGTGCTGACAGAAGGTGGTTGAGGAAGGTGGGAATAGTAGGTTCTACAATCACCATGTCACTTTCAAGGGGACTCAAGGGACAAAAGGAGCTCATGGCGTCAAAGAGAAAACCTATTTCCCTGCACGGGGGTGGCGGGGGGAGGCTTTCACCTTCTGCACAGGGGATCCTCAGCTTACCAGTCCGCGGGCAGGAAGCTGGGCCAAATGAACAAGGGGACAGTTTCTCAGTGTTTGCACATCTCTACATTAAAACTGATGGGCGTGCAGATGGTGGCGTGTGTAGGGGCACACTTGGAGCTTTTGGCTTCTGGAGTTTTTCTTTTGTCCCAGAAATGTCATCTTCCTAAACAATGATTGGGGGGACAAAAAGGAGAGTGGTAAAGCCATCCTGGGGTAGCAGGTCAGGTGCCCCAGGATGCTGATGGCAGGGGAACAGGTGGCACCTGAGGCCCTGGTCCTGCTGCCCCAGCTGCCTGTGGGCCCATGTGTGCTGGGCAGAGGTGGGTGGGTAGGATCAAGGAGGCTGACTGCACATACCCAGTCCACTTTCTTGGGAACTGAATCAGCTCCAGCTTCACATGTCTGTGGGAGGACCACATGGCAGAGTGGCTGCTGCAGCTCCTCACGGAGGGGTGTATCCGCATCCTGCCCCCAGGTCCCTGGGGCCCCTTCTGGACGGATGCAGGTGAGCAGAGCCCTGAGGTGCAGGACGCTCAGCTGCTGCCCCTGTTCCCCAGGTGTGTGATTCCGGTGCAGCTGGGCCTCTCGTTCCTTAACCGCCTGGGCCAAGGCTTCTGTTTGCATCTGTAGCTCATGGGATGGCACTTCTCCAGAGCCACAGTACCCCTGTGGGCTTTTCTTTCCTTATTCCTCAAAGGCTTTTTGTCTGCTGTTCCCCACCCATGACTGGTAAAAGCATGAAGTGTGCCAAACTTTTTTTTCTTTTCTTTTTATTAAAAAAAAAAATCAGATTCCTGGTTTATTAGGATTTTTCAGTGAAGTTTAATTCTAGACACAATCCCTGGTGGTTTGGACACCCTGAGTGGGAATGTGAACACATTTAAAGTGGAAGACATTCAGTGTCACTGTGGTGATAAAAAGAAAAGGGTACAAACTTGCAGGGCCAGGTCCTGGTGGGTTTGCTGTGCCCCTAATCCAGGTGAAGCCTTTCCTCTGCGATGTACACACATCACACAGATGGCCCTAGTGGTGTAGGGAACCGCAGTGCAGAGGGCACAGGTTTCCAGGGGGCACTTGGAGTGTGAGCCCATAGCACAGGTGACTGAGAAGAGGGGCAATTCCCTATACTGGGAGTATGAATATTGTCACCTAGAAATCTGAAATAAGATTAGAAATTGTATTTTACCAGCTGGTAGAGCCATTTTTCTGTTTCTTCAGGAGTTACTCAAGGGAATAAAATCAGAACTAAGTTTTTATGTCCCAACCAATTTCCCAATTAGACAAAATTTGTAATGATAAAAGGATCAACTTAGCAGGTATTTCTGTTATTTTTATTGCTGGATTTTTCTTGGGTTTCTACATTGTCATTATTTTGTTAAGTTTGAGTATTTTGCCATAACTTGAAAGAAAGTAGCTTGCTGTTTAGAAAACTAGGTCACCTGTCTGTGAACTTGAATGTGTTAGGCCAGCCCCTCCATAGAGCCAGGCAGCCTGCCCAGTGTGTCCTGCAGCTGTTTGCTGCCTCCTGGGAGCAGGGGAGAGCGCGGGAGTTTCTAGAGGGTTTGTCTCCCCAAATTCACCTGCTCTCATTAACCTTCCTGCAACCTTGGAGCTGAGGGTCTCCTCTGTTACTCCCTGAAGATCAATCCTCCAGGAAAATTGGATGGCCTTGGTGATGTCAGTGCAAACATCCTCTCTGGAGATGCCTGCTAGAATTCCCGAGTTTCATACCCAAGCTTTAGTAGATGTGTATAAAATTGTCAGATATGAGGACTACGTTTTTGTTATCAATACACAGCTATAGTTTTAGCATCAAAAGAGAAGCAAAGAATTGATAAGAATGTGAGCTATTCCATTTACTTCAGATTGAGCAAATTTGCCATTGGGAAGGAAGAGTTCTGTCCCACTGCTTTTCACCACTTTGACTCCTTGTGAGGTATCCTGGAGCAGGAGAGGCCCTGGGCAGGATGGGGGCAGGTGGGGCTCTGTCTCTGGGTCCCATCTGTGTTTTGGGGCCTGTGCCCCTCTTCCTGGTGCAGTTTCCATCTTGACAACTGGATGGGTTCTACCTGATGGCTGGGGGAGGGCAGATTTTCTGCAGCTTGGTTTCTGTGACCTGTCATAACATCCAGTGTGGGTTAGTAGCCCCCACCATCAACTTCCCGTGTGAGGAGACCCCTGATTACTGTGGGATGTTGACTCTGTTCTCAGCAGCCAGCTGTGCTGGGCTCTAGACCTGGCAGCACAAGTTTCATCTGGGGCTATGGTCTAGGCTACTTGGAAGGCTTCCCCACATGGCTACTAAGTGCTTTTATATTTTTGGTACTGGTAATCGATCTCAGAACCTTGCACTTGCCAGGCAGGTACTGTGCTATTGAGCTATATCACTGGCCTCTACTACTAAGCTTTAGAGCAGTGTTTTGTTAGCAGAACCAAGGCAATGGGAGCCGAAGGAGGCTACGCTGGTACCATGGCTGCTCTGCAGGCTCATGCCCCATGGTGTGGGAACCAGCAGTGCCACCTAGACAGGGCCTGTGCAGCTGCCAGATAGCTTGGCAGCAGGCTGGATGCTCAAACTGCAAAAGGTCTGCTGTTGTCATCTTGAACCTCTTTTTGGTGTCGGATTTATCTGCAAGGATACAGTTAATAGTGAAGCTGTTGAGTGGGGTTGAGGGCCATTGCTCAATGTAATGCAACTTTCCTAGCATGCTCAAGCCCGTGGGTTCAATCCACCACAACACGGAACAACAAAGGGAAAATAGATTTGGAGGAATACTGTGCAAATTTAAAATGAGTTTCTCACTGTCCTAGAGGCCTCATATCAGGAGTGTGGCTTCCCCACAGGCAGAAGCAGAGGTGTACGAGGGCCTTGTGCTGTTGCTGCATAGAAAAATTCTTTGTGCTTTAAACATCACTTTTCATACAGAAGAAACCAAAATGTATGTCATAGAACAGATGCACTGGAAGCAAGTGTCTAGCATCACCCCAGGTTTTACTCTTTTTGCAAATAATTTGTATATTATACCTATTGCTATTTGAAGCCCAAGAAATGAGTGAGAGCAGTTGGGTTCAAAAGAGAAGAAGCCGTTGGTTTGTGAGCATAGAGCTGGTGGTCAGGGAGTCACATCCCACTCTCCAGCAATATGTCCCCTCTCAGATAGTTAATGACCTGCGTCGTGTGTATGGATGTGTCCTAGAAATACACTGGGGCTTAGATTTGGAATGAGAATGAAAATATAAATAGGCTAGTAGAGGCTTCATGCCAATTTGAACATATTCTATAGCTTCCCATTTCAGAAGTGGACATCAAGGATTTCAAGCCTGCATGTGTTTGTGGCCAGAAACAAGGTAAATGTTAGTGATTGCTCAAGGTTTGCTTCAGGCCGTTCGGCACATGTAGTTAGGGGTTTGCTTGAGATTGTGCAAGAGTCTCAGGCCAGAGCTTTAGAGTTTAACAGTTCAGTGTCCATAATACTACAGGGCAAAACTTTGGTGACCTCTGTCCCTGGGCATCCCCTCTTTCCTGTTCCTGGGCTCCTGCCCAGTGTGTGCCTGCGGGTCAGGCATTGTCCATCCACACAGTCAGGATGGCAGGATGGCCGACCTGCTATGCTCACACAGCATGTCAGTGGGATTCTGCCCTGCCGTGGGTGGGACTGTGCTCTAGCTGGGAGTTTTTACCTGTCTTCTGTTGGGATTTTGGTGACCACTCTTTTTGGTGTTAAGCACCAGGAGGCCATCTCCTCAGGCTGGGCAACTCTGAGCTCTGGACCTGTGAGAGTGGGTATCAGGAGCGCAGCCTCACTGTGTTCTCGGCACCTGCTCTTGGTGTGAAAATATCTCTCATCTGGGAGGACAGTGAGGTGCCAGGTGACATCCATACTGACAGAGGGGCGTCCCCTCCAGGGTTTACGGGCTGGGTGTGAGTGGGAGCAGGACTTGTCTGTTTTTCCCCTAAAATGTTTTTGAAGTTTACATTTTAACAGAAATTATCTTTGAATTCCTCATAAAGTGCTACTCTTAAGCTACTTGTTTTTTATGTTTTTGAGACAGTCACTTTGTAGCCCCAGGCCAGTCTTGAACTGTCAGTGATCCTCCCATCTCAACTTCCATAGTTCAGGGATTACAGGCGTGAGTCACCATGCCCAGTTCCATGAAGCTATTTTTTAAAATTAGTTTTAGTGAGAAACAAATAGCAGGGAGACAGTTTCAAAACAGGTTAGTAGGACAGTTACAATAATTACTATATTGCATATTGTTGTCTTCATAGTGGTTATTCATAATACAAGATGCAGACATGATATCCT